>PVLD010003797.1:33543-118097 GCA_004027595.1 Dinomys branickii | reverse complement strand
CACCAAAAGGCTTATAGATTTAATAACCAAATTCAGTAGCATAGCTGGATACAAAGTCAACCTCAAAAATTAATAGCATTCCTGTACACAAACAACAAACACACTGAGAGAGAAATCAGTAAATATACACCTTTCATAATAGCATTTAAAAAAATGAAATACTTAGAAATTAATCTAACAAAAGAAGTAAAAGCTCTATACAGTGAAAATTACAATGCTCTGAAAAAAGAGATCAAAGAGGATTTCAGAAAATGGACAGATATTCCTTTCTCATGGATAAGAAGAACCAACATTGTGAAAATGGCCATACTCCCAAAATTGTTGTACAGATTCAATGCAATCCCCATTAAAATTCCACTAGTATACTTCACAGATCTAGAGAAAATATTCCTAAAATTCATCTGGAACCAGAAGAGGCCTAGAATATCAAAAGCAATCCTGGGTAACAAAGGAAAGATCGGAGGTAACACGATCCCTGACTTTAAATTATCCTACAAAGCTACTGTGATAAAATCAGCATGGTACTGGCAAAAAACACACCTGAAGACCAATGGAACAGGTTAGAAGAAGCAGCCACAGCTACAAATACACTCAGCCACCTTATTTTTGACAAAGGGGCCAAACATGTTCACTAGAAGAAAGATAGCCTCTTTAACAAATGGTGCTGAGAAAACTGGCTTTCCACATGCCAAAGAATAAAACTAGACCCATGTCTATCACCATGCACCAAACTAAAGTCAAAATGGATCACAGATTACAATATTAAAACAGAAACACTAAATCTACTGGAAGAGAAAGTAGGTAAAACTCTCAAAGAATAAGAGTAGGCAGAGAGTTCATGAAAAAAATCCAAACTGCATGGGAAATATTTCAAAGAATCAACAACTGGGATCCCATCTTATTGAAAATTTCTGCACATCAAAAGAAATCATCAACAGAGTAAAAAGAAAACCCACCAATTGGGAAAAATTTTATCCAACTGTCCATCAGACAAAGGACTCCTATCTAGAATACAGAAAGAATTTTTTAAAATCAGGCCCCAAAAATTCAAAGACCTATTCCAAAACTCAACATCTGAGATGAGCACACATTTCTCAGGTGAAGAAATACTAATGGTGAACAAATATATGTGTTATGGTTTATACATTGTGTCAACTTGGGGAGTCTAGAGGTTTGGCTGAGTGACTCAGCAGGAAGCCAGGGTGCTTACTTTGTACACATCCTGAGCCCGTGGAAGAGGAGAGCATGGAGACTGTGTGAGAGCTACATGCCCCCTGGGTGAGGGGAGCCTGTTTCAATGTAAGGGAGAAAAAGAGGCTGCTTGCAGCCAATCCTCCCCTTTGCTGGTTGTTTGTGCTCTGCTCTGCCACCATGAACATTTGCCCTCTGCCATGTGCCACTCTGCCTCTGAACCAGCCAAGGACTGAAACCTCCACAAACTGTAAGCTAAATAAACCTTTCCTTCCTCTTTTTGGGTGTTAGGTATTTTGTCTCAGCAATGAGAGAAAAGTAACCAAGACAGAATTTGGTACCAGTGGAGTGGGGTCGTTGCTGTGGCTATACCCGAGCATTTGGTTCAAGAGCCTTTGGAAATGGCTTATGGGAAGTTTGGAAAGGTTCACAGATGTTGCCTGAAAAACATGCGCTAGAGCACCTTAGGCTGTTCTGTCTCGGAGATTCTGGTCAGAGCTCAGAAGACCAGAAAGCTGATAGAAATCCTGCCGGTAAAGACCAGGTTTGGGAGGTTTCTCCTAGAAAGGACTGCATTG
This sequence comes from Dinomys branickii, assembly GCA_004027595.1. Lineage (NCBI taxonomy): Eukaryota > Metazoa > Chordata > Mammalia > Rodentia > Dinomyidae > Dinomys > Dinomys branickii. The sequence continues at coordinate 116,328 of PVLD010003797.1, read as the reverse complement.
GTTGCTGGACTCCAGATAATATATGTTATGGCTTGGCAGAAAGTTTGCCTGCATTTTCCTCGTGTCCAGAGATTTTGCCCAAGACTGAGATTAATCTGGCAAAAGAAATTTCAAGGCAGTCAAATGTTGGGGCAGTGGCATGGCTATTGTTGGGGGCTTTTAGCCAGATTTATATTGAGAATTAAGAGCAAAGAGCCCAGCAGGATGATTTAAAATGTGACTTTGGTCAGAAAGGAAGCTCAGTAAAGCTCTGGACTGCAAAGGTAAAGCTGTGGAGATCTCTATTGCTGAGAAGGAACAAGAGAATGGAAAAGATGGCCTAACTGCTTCTTCTCCATGAACACCTTCTCTCCAGTTAAAGCCATCTTTACAGACGAAATCTTGATTAGTTCACCTACAGCCAGTGCATAGGAACATCTCTTAATGAGAACTGTAATAGCCTGTGAACTCTGCTATTTAGCCTTGCTATATACTCTCAATTTTTGGGTTAAGTGGTCAAAGCCATCTCACCAGAGACAAAAGGACGTTCTAGCTCCTCACTATCGGCACAGGAATGCACAGGAAAGATGCTCACATTTAATTTTGGAGATGGAGATGGGAGTCGTGAGGAAAAATACTACATTTACAGGACACTGCCTGCTCACCCTGCCCCGATTCTACTTACCAATGAAACTTTATGGAGGGCACTTGGCCTTCAAATGGTGCAGCCACTGAGCAAAAACCCTATTGAGAAACCACAGATGAAACTTTCAGACTAACAGTTACTTAAGCTGCATGATTCTGTGCAGCAATGAATATCATGTTCACTGTACAACCCGAAACAACTTCCAATCCCAGATGGAACACTAGATTACTGTCAGGAGCTGTGCGCTACGCCATTCAATTAACTCAGAATGTATGGACTGGATGATTAAACTAGCATGTCACCCCACTTTAGCTTACTCTCATTTCACCTTTCTCAGATTTGATCACCATTTGATGCACAAGGCACCGCTGACACAGGTCGCTGTGATGCCAGTTTACCAAAGAGATGAAAAACATTTGTTTAGAGAGTGTACACACTTCTTCAAAGATAAATGCACACCAGAGAAAATCCTAACAGCTTTTAATTTCCATGCTTTTCAGTTTTATTGTTGTAAACGCAACTGTTTATGAGACTAATGATACAGGCTGGCTCTGTTGAGTCAATTACACCAGTAGGCAGTTGGATCAGTTTCTTTACTCGTGTTCCATTTACTCTGTGTGGATCTCTGATATTTGACTAAATTGAATTGCCCCAGAGCGCCTTGGTGTTTTCTGTCCGCTCTATCTCTGCACATTTTACAGCACAATGAAATAAGTGATAATCCAATAGATGCAGGGTGGTGACTGTGCACAACCACATGCGGCCCTAGCTACACAGCGAGCGGTAGTCAACCAAAAGCTTGGTTTGTCGTGTTAAGATGCCACTATGATGGCAGTATTCTATGGCACAAATTTTATCAGACTTACATGTGGATGGTGACTTTCATGATTGTTTAGTTTCTCAGTTTTTTAGAGAAAGTAGGGTCACTGAATAAAAAAGCAGGGGCACACGTGTGACCTCCAGTGCTCATGTTAGTGGTGGTAACACTGGACCATCTGGATTCTGGTAACATACGGGCAGATGCTGCGCAGGCTCCCCACACACTCCTAAATGCCATGCTGCTTCTCTGCTGACCCATAGCTAAGCATGCAGCTCTGAAATGAGAGGGCTAGTGCACACAGACCTGATGGCTTTGGTTTGTGTCATACTGTGGGGAAATGTATAATGTGGTTTGTGCATATGCAGAGAGAAGGGATTAGGAGACTGCCTGTGGCTTGCTCAATTGTCTCCCTCATGATATACACCATGATGTTGTTACCATATATTATGTTCTTAACCAGAGGTGTATGTAAATAATCTCATCTAATTCCAATGGCAAACTTCAAGGTAGCAGGAATATCCACTACAACACATAAGAATCTGGAGGCACTGGGTGTTTATTTATTTCTCCTAGAGCATTTATTAGTATTTGAACCCAGGACTCTCTAAATTAAATCGGATTCTTCTATTACTATATCCCAAGTATGTCAGTGGTTAAAACTCTATTTGAATTTTAGGGTCAGAATCCTCATTAAACTTGTAGTCTTGTTTTTACAGAAACACTTGGTGTGATCACAGAGACTGCAGCACCTTTATACCAAAGGATCATATTGAAAGATCACCAGCTCAAGCATGGTCACAGCTACTTTACGCTTCACATATCTTGGAGAGAATATGGCAGTCTAGCATCAGTGGGGATGATCTGACTTTCATATAAATTTCATTGATCAATTTGGAGTTGATACCATGAATTATAAGATATTATTTAATCAATTTATAGGATTTCATAATCCTAAGTAACTATTTGATTGACATAAATAAAGAGATGATGAGGATGCTATTTTATGTGGGTTCATGATTTAATATAAATGAACAATTTATGTATTAATTTAAACCCAAAAGCAACGTAATTATTTTGTCAGTAATGAATGGAAATAAACCAAACCTATATTTAAAACTCTGCCTCATAAATAAAATCTGATGTGAACTGGTTCTTTACTCACGTATGTCTATTTGAGGTCTTGGTAACCTTCCCTCAGTGAATTTCTGCCATCTTCCGTAGATCTATATTTTGGGGCAATGCTATTGGAGAACAGATGCCAGAGAGGTTCAGACTTCCAAGGCCCATGGTAATCATTGGTGACTCTCTGCCTCTCTTAGTTTTAAAATTATGAAGTTGACTGAGGATCATTCAAACTTTAGTCTGTTTTCACCGATCTTGCAGATTTGAAGCCATAAAGAAAAATTTAGAGAGTCAAGGCATTAGTTTCAGGTCTCCACTAGAACTACACAATTAATAATGTGTTGGTAATCATCTCAGTGCAACTAATGACAGCATTTAATGTTCTACAGTGTCTGTACAAGTTAACAGCACAGTGGAAATGTGTGTTATACATAAATACAACAGTCATTACCACTAAAATTCCAAAGGTTTCTATGACACAGTTTGACATGGGTAAATTTTAGTAACCTCCTTTCCTAATTTCTGGAAAATTGATTGATGGACAAATTTTTTAAACAAGTAACTGAATTTTGATCTTCTACCACAGTGTACCTAGTGGATTTGTGTTAGCATCTTTACCTCTTGCTCTAGTTTCTCTGCATCCTAGATGAAAATATTTGAACCATCATAGTCAGTTAAAATTTTTCTAGTAACTTTTATAAATAGTAAATCAATGTCTCAATATACTTCAAAATTTAATCTCCAGTGTTTGATGGCTCTTGATCTTTACCTTAGGAATTAAAACAAACTGCAAAATAATCACACACACTTCTTTAGCGGGAGTGTGACAATTGTTAACATCAATAATTTTGACTACATAGTTTTTGAGTTCATGAAATGAAGCCATGTAGAGTAACATGAGAGTGGACCAAAGCTGAGAAAATAGTGCCAACTCCACGGAACCAATACCAATAACATTGTCAGTGGCGTAACATTTGCCACATACATGGAGCACTTGCCTGGAGCTGAGTGTCTTTGTCCTAACAGCCCTGAGTGGTGAGCATTTTACCCTTGTTTCACAGAGGAAGGCAAAATATCTTCCCAAAAGTCACTAGACAAGTGTGTTCAGGAGAAAACCCCAAGCACCTGCTACCTTTGCAATGGACATATCCTGAATAAAGCGAACTCACTAAAACTAATCAAATTGTCTGCTTCTTTCAAAGAGCAAAAAATAAATTATGTGCCTGGGACACTGCCTCTCATTCACTCACTGATAGCTCCTCAGTTTCTAAAAGTATAAAGCATATCATTGTGTTTCTTGGTATTCTGAAGCCATACTGAAAAACGGTTAGCCACTGAGGCCCTCTGGCCAGGTTGCATGAAATCAGGCAGAAGTCTCCTGAGCTGTGGCATGTTCTAGATTGAGTTCACTACTCTGTGTTAGATCTGCCATATCTGTAAAGGAGGCGTATTAAGAATTCTTGTTCTATAGTGGCATTGCAAGGCTTAGGTGAGTCGAACAGCCATGTATCCAATGAACACTCAATAAATACAAGTTGAAATTATTAGTGAGATCAAAAACTGAATGAACAAGGCAAGGATAGAAACATGTGCAGGAAAGGTTCTCACTCTCTAGCAAACACTCATGCCGCTTAAAGAAATAGATATCCTCTACCCTTACTTTTCTTTCCCTATGTACCATATTGGCGATTTTTCCAAAGTGGAAGCAATATTTTATCAGAATAGTTTTGTCTATCAGGCACTGGCTATGTGCAACCAGGTGTGTGGATGGCCCTGGGAAGGTAATAAGGTATTATCTGACACATGATCTTGACCAAGTCACCTGACAGCACCCTATTGCCCAAGTACAATCACTTCTGTCACTAGGTGAGCTGATTATTTAAGGGAATTTCACTCATCCGATCATCCATGAGCCCTGCCTCACAAACCAGAACATGTGTTATTTTTAGTGAAATGATGACCCTGTACTGCTATGTAGGCACATTAAGGGCACCTAATTATGGAGGATGGTTGTGTTTAGTTGTTAAGGGAGTGAGACATAATAGGAATTCGTGTAGTAAAATTACTAAAATAACTGCCACTTTTTTTAGTACAGAGAACTCAGGATTTAAATGCGAGTGAGAATGAAAATTAAAACACATCATTATTTTAGGGATCATTTTATGAAAGAAGTAGGATTCCATATACATTTGGCATAGTCTCAGCTAATTTGACCTAATATATTTCCAGGAATATGTCAATTAAAAATGTGCCCTTTGGAACAGAGGGAGGGAGGACATGTTCCAAGATAATAAACTGGGGCGGGGGGATCGGAGTATCAGCTTCCAGCTGGCACAGAGAGGTGGTTATAATTGCAAAAAATGAAAACTGGAATTAGGCAGACATTCATTAAAGCCAAGCTGCTACTTTTCCACCCCTATACCAGTATGTGTCAAGATTCAGCTCTGGTCATTTTTAACAATTACGGTTCCTGCACTGCTCCCATCCCATACACAACCTCCCATCCCATCCTTGTACTTACCATGAGGATACCAGCTGCTTTCCTAAACTTAAGTTAACACTACTGCTAGTTTCCTTTTTTATATGTTTAGCTCAGGATTTTGAAAGCTACTTAAAGTGCTTCTTACATGCAAGTCCAAGTTTATTAGGAAAACGAACTGGAAGAGTTAGGAAGCAACACCTTGCAAATGTCTGACTGCGTCGATGGTCAGCACTTACAGAAAACGATTCCACAGCAACCCGAGCAAAGACAGGATCTCAAGTCAGTAATCACAGAACAGCCTCTTTCAAACACATACATCATTCTGGTGTTGAGACTGCTGCTTACCTTGCTAGGTACAAGGGACTCTGTTAGGGGTCTTCTCTCTTTAACTCCTTCATCTGTTAGCAGAGATTTAAGGCACAATCTCTTTGGGGTCTTTATACTTAGTGCATTTACATTTATTTTAGCAACAAGAAGAAAAGTTCAGTTTTATCTTAGACTATGTTATTGTGAAACCAAGCATCTGGCTGGCTGAAAAAGGGCTATGGTACCAATGTGCTGTATGACTTAGAAGGTGCCGAACTCCATTAGGAAGGAATTAAACTCTCATGGGGTATTTTGCTGGTGCTGTCTTTTTCAGAAATCATCGTCCTTAGCGCTCTGCCTCATTTTCCACCAGAATTGCTCTTCACCAAATGATGTCAGGGGAACTCCGAATGCAGTGTTATGGAAACAAAGATTCCAATCTGCGGAGGGGACCATAATCTCATTCTGTCTGTCAGAAACTCTGAATTGGACCCGCTTGCTAAATTCCCTCTGTAATTTCTTCAGCCACATCTGCAGCTCTCTGTCTGTGCCAGAGCATTTTACCATTCAGATATGTGACGTCCTTTCAGCCCTTTCTTCTTGCTTTTTCTTCATCTTGTCTTTCTCTATTTTTCTTTGTCCCCCCCCCCCCCCGTCTTTTCATCTACCAGCAGCTGTTTCCCTGACCTCTTCCACCTCCCACAACTGAGGTGTGTAGTTGCAGCATACCTCATGGGGCTCCAGGAGAAATTGTCTTGTTTACCATCTCAAAGAAACACCAGTTTGTCAATAGATCACACATAATGACAGCGATAGTGCTAGAAGATTCCTTATGACTTCCCCCTTCATACTGAGGCTGGAAGGCAGCTGAGGAAGCAAAACGATTTTCCCTGTTACATTGAATTCTACAATTTCCATTCACATCCCAACTACCTGCACTTTCCTTCCAGAAGCGGTCTGCTCCATCTTGAAACTTGCTTCCTTAATGTGCTAGGAACAGAGACAGCTCTTGTAAAAGTAACTGTGTATATGGGTCCACCAGACAGGAGTGGCAGTTTCCTTGTGGTTCTTTTGAAAATTGAAGGCATTTGAATGCACTCTCATCCTCCAGAACTGCCTGCTTTTAGGAAACAGATTTCTCTCTGTTCAGGTGCTGCACAAAGCGGTCCTCATGCTGTCTGACAGGGTTGAACTATGGCTGCTTCTCTGGAGGAGACAGGGCATTGTTTTCTCTGTAACAAGATAAGGCAGCCAAGCTGTATCTCCTAAAACACGCTTTATGTTTGTTGCCGCTGCCCTCTCCTCTCGCACCCCCTCCCCCAGGGCTGCCCTGCAGGCCCTCCTGGAGAAGTGTATGAGCTCCAGGCCAACTCTCCTGTCCTGTGAATTAGAGCTGCCCTGATGTCTCCACCGTAGGAAAGAGAACTGGAGGAATCCGAGGCTGGCCGGGGCCCTTTCCTGCACTGGCCATACTGAGAGGCTCTGTGATGAGTGAGAAATTCTGTTACATTTGAAATCAGGCCACCATCCAGAAAGGGAGATATTCTGTTAATTGTACTGAAGGCAAATACTGATGTTCATAATGTAGCCTGCTTTTTTCTGGTACAATAACTTTTTTTACCTTTGCCCTCCATAACTTAAATCACTCACCATGTCTGAATATTAAATGTAACGCAGCAGTTCAACATTTCTACACTTCAAATTCAACTAAATCAAAGGCTTCATTTGTAAGGACAGAGTATTATTTGTTTTTATTCTTAATTAATAATTAATATAATTTTAGACCTTTTAAATTTGAGAAAGTTTTTTAATATTATCAATGTATGATTAAACCAGGTAGATGAGAACTTTGCAAGGAGTGATAACTTGTATTAAAATGTATTAGTTCAACTAAAATAGTAAAAGTTGGGAATAAGAAACCATGAAGGCATTTTCAGCAATTTCAAAAATTCACATTTTCTCTATTTACAAGAGGAGGGAGAAAAGGAAGAATTTACAAATACTGTTTTCCTTTCATGGAGCTTACATTTCTCTTGATTTTTTCTTAAGGTAATAGTTTGCTCTTTCAACAAAGGACAGGTCCATAGTGACCACTTTTAATTTCAAATATGCAAATTGTGTAACATGCTAAGCTGTTTCCAATTTTGCTGGCCAAGTACGTCATTCTCTTAGGTAGTCATAGGTGAAAATAAAACACCTACAAGAAAACAGCCAATTCTAAATCTTGGCCTCCTGTGCCTGTGCCATAAAACTCTATCACCACCTCCTCAAAGGGTTAATGGTGCCACTATCCTGGGGACAATTCATTCTCCTGCTAAACGCAATGACAAATAACCATTATTCTTTCCAACTGCACTGATAATCGGGACAGCTTAAACATTTTCACCAGTATAAGTGAAACCATTAATCCTCTTGGATTTCATGATAAGTGGTGACTGTGAAATAATGACTGTGTCACTGTAGGCAAGAAAAAATGTTAACAATTAAAACAAGTTAGCCATTATCTTACCGGGTACTGACTCGCTTTCACATTTCATTAGCAATATTGTAAATGATATGTACCTTATTAAAAAGCTCTTATTATCCAAGAAACCTCATTAGTCAAAAATTCTTGGGCACTAGTGTAATGATAGAAATACTACACTGGACATTACAATGTAGGGGAATGTAACTGTTTATACATATAAGCCTCTATAATATGTAACAGCTTCTCTAGAGACATCATACAAAATAGATAGAATTCATTTTTCTACAGATAGAACGATGTTTTATTTTAAGTGACCCACTTGGTCCTTACCAAAGTACGAAATCGCTCCTTAGCTTACATTTTTAAGCCAGACATTAAGCTTTTTGTCAAAGGATGATAAAAAGCCAGGAAAATAATAATTATAATTTATAGTGCTTCTGAGGTGGATTTTCTTTACCCATGCTCCATAGGCTGACTGAGATGTAATATACCTGGTTGGCTTCAAGGAGGAAATTTTCATATTCCTCAAAGAGAGTAGCCAAGATCAACTTTCAATTTGTAACTTCATTTGTTAAACTTATAAAATGATGAAAATAATGTTAATATTTATATGGAAAACTTATGAATACAGATATTGTATCCATATATATCTGTATGTTGACTAAAAGGAAATAAACATTATTAATAAGGATGAACCTACATTCAAATACAACTGTAAGTTTTAACTTTGAAAATCAAATTGGAAAAGCGGGGACTATGGACAATATCTAGACTCACAATGGTAAATTACATAATGCCTAACATATCTAATAGTTACCAAAGTTATTTATGTCAAGCACTTAGAATCCTTGTCAGGTATGTGTTTAATAAATGTTAGCTATTTTAGAACCATCAGTGTATCAGATTACTGCAGTAACATCTAATGGGACAGATAAGCATACAGATAGATGTCTAACAGCCATAACTAAATTGCTCTATGTAGGATGCATCATAACAGAAATGACAGAAATTGGTGGCCTTCTTTCTGGAGCTAATTCTTCCATGATGACAAAAGGTGTCACTTTGCTGAATTTTAAAATCTTCATTTCCTACTTCAGCTTAAATTGCTTATTTCCTTAGGGCTTTCACAGCGCCTAGCTCTGTGCTTGGCACAACAGGGAAGAGAGAATAACAAGAAGCCTGATCTGAGATACCCACTCTCAGTGCACATTCTACTTACCGATGGAGTTTCCCCTATGCATCCTGCTCTTTAATTTACATGTTTTAGACAGTTATGTGTTAATGAACCCTTCTAACAGGGAGTATGTTTTCTTGCAAATTATATTTCTGAGCTTACTAGCTTCTACTTATATCCTTTTATTTTTTTTGTCTTTTTGAGAGAGGATCTCACTATGCAGTTTAGTCTGGCCTTCAACCCACTATGGAGCCCAAACTGGCTTCAAACTCACAGCAATCCTCCTGCTTCTGCTTCCTAAGTGCTGACATTACAGACATGTGCCACTATGCCCAGCTTATCTAATTATATCTTAATAAATACATTTTATTACTAAAGCAAAATAGAGTTTTAGGGAAAATAATATGACATTCTGGAAATTTTGTTTTGGGCAGAGAAGAGCATTAGCCCTGTCAGATCACATTGCCAACCTGTTACACTGCAGCTCGTGGGTAGCATGCTAAAATAAACTTTTGTGCATATATGAAGAAAAAAATACCCATCAAGTGTTGTGCAGGTAGTTTTCAAAATTACATGTTTTGCAAAATTGCATATCAAGTAGCTAAAATCTTTTCAACAACAGAAAGACAGGAGGTGAAGAGAGAAGGAAAGTGAATGGAAAGAGGAAGGAAGAACCATAAGGAAGATGGAAGGGAGAGAAGGATGGACTGAGGGAGAGAAAGAACAACAATAAAGAAAAATGCAAGATGTTTGAACAGCAGGCTTTGTGGCAAGTGTTTGTGCATATTTTGTCTGGCTTGGTCCTTTCATCCATATGAAAATATCTTAGCCCAGCATCATGGTGTGGATAAGTGTTCCCCAAATCCATGTATCATTCTGTTTATCCTCAGTTTGTAGCACTCTAGAGAGATGGTGGAACCTTGATATGAGGCTTAGTGAGAGGAAGCCTGTTGCTGAGTCATGCCTTGAAGAAGCTATTGGGATCTTAGGTTTTTCCCAGTGCCATGGGGTAAGCAACTTTTATCAGTTCCTTGTAGGGTAAGGTGGTACTTTGGCCATAGCTTCCAAATCAGTAGAAACAACTGAATATAGACTGTAATCTCCAAAACTGTGAGCCAAAATAAACCTTTCCTCTCTGTAAGCTGATTGCCTTGAGTATTTTGTCATAGTGATAGAACACTAATAACACCCCATGCTATAGGTGAAAGTACATACCAATAGTTTATATGTGATGTGTGTTTTAGGATCAGTCAATAACTTGATCTTATTTTACTGCTGCCAATTGAGACAATGCTAAGTCAACATTAGAGATCAAGTTCAAATCCAAAGGTAGGGTCCCAAATGAAACTGCCAAAAGCCTCAAGATTTGAACAAAGGTGCTGCAGTTCCTTTGGGTCATCGTTCTTTCCACTACCTCTTTAGTAAGAGCTTGAAACTTCAACTTCAAACTACCTTGATACACACATACCTGGGCTTGGATCAGTTTTCCTGTTTGATTTTTCTCTGCCAGAACCAAGAATCACTCACCTGCTTCCTATTAAATGTCACCACTACATCCAGTGTCTGAAGCCAGCTTAGAAAAACAATCATTTCCAAATTACATATACAGAGACCAAAAAGTGTATAACTTACAATATCATAGACTGCGTGGAGGTTGAAGAAAATCAATGTATTGTGAACTATTGATGAAAGAAGACTAGGAAAATGAAAGGTGCACTTTTGAGCTTCTAGGCAGAGGAAGCAAATGTGGAACCAGTACAACAGTCTAGGTTTTCTGATCAGACTTTCTCCTGATGCTGGGGGAGTAGGATGCCCTAAGTCAGCTCCTCTCACTTGCCCATCTGGGTAATTCTGCAATGTCATCCTTCAGCAATTGATAGTCAGTGTAGTGGGGGGAAAGTCTGCACTTTCTTGGCTCCCCATTCTTTTGTCTTCTTTTGCATCTAGACCATCCCCATGATGGCTCTCCTAGGAACAGAAAAACCATGGTGACTGAAGTAATCATCTGTGTGTTTCCAAAGTCAAACTGGCCATGGTAACCGAGATATTTTGCTATAGAAATGAAATGGAAAGTAGGGCCTGCATGCACCAAGCTCTGTCCTCCCCCTCCAAAACACGTATATGTTAAATACTTAACCTCCCCCCGTGTAATTGTGTTTATACTTTTAACAAAGTAATTAAGGTTAAATGATGTCAAAGGGTCAGCTCTAATACAGCATAATGGGTGTCCTTATGTGAGGAAGACACGACCATCTCATTAGATTTTAATCATCGTCATGGGTCCCCAACCTAGGACACACATGGGTCGCAAACCAAAAATATCTTCTGGTGCTGGGGCTCCACGAGGTTCTGCACAGGGCCTCTGGGTACTCTGCAGGCGCTGTGGTTTAATTTTATTTTATACACAGTTAGGTTTTTTTTTTGGTTTATTTATCAGGAATTACTTTTTCTTCTTTTGTTAACTTTTGTGTATATATATCATCCATGTAGCTTCTGACTTAAAATTTTCAACAGGCAATTGTTAATGGACAGAATAAAATAATGATTTTCCTCAAACCACAGTGCAAAACACCTGGTTCTCTTTTTTATATGTCTATGAATCCGTACACCATTTCTTCCAGAACTGTGCACATTAAATCTGAGCTGGTTACATTGTTAATAACAGTACTTCATCGGAAAGATAAAATTGTCTACAATCATTCAGGTGGTCTCTTTTATAATGTGTCCCTATGTCGACCTGCCACAGGGAATACAGGCTAGCTCTGACCTTGCCACATTCAGGGAAGATTCTCTTATAATCAGGAAGGCTAGGAAGAGATGCTTCTCAAAGGAGAACAGAGTATACTGAGGCTTCGACAGGAAACAAACTCGGAAGTGTTCGCAGCGATCAACTACCTCCCTGATCCTTGTGGTTACTATGAAACCATTTTTCTTTCGATGCATCTGGTAATGTAAGGGGTCTGAGGTAATGAAGAAGTCTAGGCATAAATCCTACTAATGGCTTCAGCCCTGGAGAACTCTTCCAGTGTTTTCCAGGGAAGCGCTTCTTTTCTTCTCAGGGGCAAGAAGCCTCAAGTGACCCCTTTCTTCAGCTATAACTTTCAAGCCTCCCTGCCCACTGTAGTTACTGCAAACTCCCCCCTCTGGTCCCAACAGTTTTACTGCCCTAGAGACAAAGAGTTGGTCTGGTAAGTACACATGGGACCACAGCTTAAGTACCATTAATCATACATGCGCATCTCCCCAGTGGGATTTCCTTAAACATTATTTTGTGACCCAGTGAGCAGAACCTCTCCTGAGAAGTACTCCATCTTTGAAAACACCATAGCTCAACCTTTTAGAATCATTTTCAGATCAAAGTTTCACCCTTTTAAATTCTTTTAGTTTTACTTTATTTTTAACTTCATCACATTTTCTTTCATTTTCTTTTAATTGACCCATAATAGCTGCATAAACATATGGGTTACAACATGATGTTTTCACACAGGTATACGTAGTTCAAGGATCAAACAAAGGAATTAGGTTTTTCCACCAAACATCTCTCTTGTTTATGGTAAAACATTCAAAATGCTCTTTTCTAGCTATTTTGGGAAATAAACTACTTCATCACTGATTAGCATCAGCTTTCTGTGCCAATAGAATACCAGCCTTGTTGCTCTTTTTGGATTAACTTCGTATCTGTTGACCTTTCTTTATTCTTTTTTCCCTTCATTCCAGAGGCTAGCTACTGTAACATTGACCTCGTAACATTTTCATGAAATTTGCAATTTCTTATGTCAGGGTAGTAAATTAGAGATGAGAAAATATGTTCCATCACCACATTTCATGCAGCGCTCATGACTAAGAGGAGGATTAATTTGACAAAAACATTGAGAGGCACGAAGTTATTTGTCCAATGTCACATGGCTTGCAAAAATGGAAACTCCAGTGCAACCTTTGCATCTTCAGCTCCAGTTCAGTATTAAAGCCTTCGGTCTGTTTTGCAGATTGAGTTCACACCCAAACTTCCAAAGCAATGCAGAAAGAGACTACTGTTATGGGATGTTTCCAGGGAATCCTTTGCTTTGCACATATCTGCCATGATGTTTTCCTAGGTCTGTGAGTTGAAGATTACAATTGCCCTTTTTGCTTATCTGTTAACTTGTTTACTGAAAGTATCAATTAGTCTGAAATCCTCAGTCTCTGGCAGAAAAATAAATATGGACTATAAGATTTCTCTGCCAAGTCTGTGTCAGATTTTGAGTTTACATGAGAAGTTATGGTAGACTCACGAAAGCATATGGCTTCACTGTTTAACTACTCATAGGCGTGGGGAGCACCCACAAAATAGATATGAACGGATGGACTTCTGGACAGAATACGCTGATGCTAACAAAGTATTTTAACCTAAAACCATCTGTAAAATGCAGCAGGAAAGACAAAGTGAGTGATGTTTAAAATACCCCAAAGAAAAATCTGTTGAGGATTTCCTACCTTAGGCCCTGCATGGGATGAATTAAGTTCAATTCAATATGCTTTGGCCTTTCTTACTTCTTCAGAATGAGTAATAGATACATGTAATTTTTCCTAGGGGTTGACTGCTTCAAAAACAAAAGCAACCTTGAGGAAAGCAGATGCTTCAGGCAGAGCCATGCAGCTCTGGTCCTGGGAATAGTAAAACAACTTGTTGCTTCAGATCAGGTTGGATGGAGTTGAAAGTCAGACCTTGGCTTTGGATTTGAGTCACAAGTTTATCAGAGCCTGCCTGAGGTCATTACTCCTGAGGTGACCGTCTTGTAACTAAGGCGATGCTACAGGACGGCGGAGCCTGTCGTGTTCCATCTACTCTCCAGGCCTCAGCCTGTGTCTGCAGGTGTTTCTCTGTACTGCATCTCCCTGGGGAATCCTTGGCTTCACAGCAAAAGCCGGCTGAAGTGAAAGTGATTTGATTTGGATCCTATTACAGGCACTTTACCTCTTCTATTTCCGTGATAATAGCAGATTGGAGTCGATTATTGTACTGGGAGGGGAGTTAATGTGATGTCGAGAAACACTGGGGAAACTGGCACACAGAGAGAGGGATAGATCAAAAGTTTAGCGCAGATTGAAATCTGCAGCTCAGACTGGTGCAGCCAGCAGTTAAGCATCCACCTCAAGTCACGGTGGTGTTTTGCAAAAGGTCAGGAATATTTGCCTTACTGATGCTGCTTAAGGGACAGAGAGCGCTGTGGCTCCTCGGTTTAATTGAGCCAATATCTCTCCCCTCTTTATCTTTTCCCCTTCCACTGCAGCTCTGCACAGGGCTTGTTGTTGAGCTATAGGACTGGGTCTCCAAGACTCAGAAGCACTGGTGGCCCATAGGCTTTTTCCCAGGAGGAGAGAGAGAGAGCCAACCTTAAAGAACTTACCTATGAAGGTCACAGGAGCCTTAAATGACTCTGGGCTTATTTTCAAGGGCTATTTCATGTTGCAGCACCAAAGAGAGGGAAAACATTGAAAATTATCTGATCACTCCTGCCATAGGACCAAGCAGTATCTGTAGACATGCATGTCTGGCCTCTTTCCCCATGGTCCCCAATCCCCATGTCCAGCGACAGAAGGAAGGCACCTGGGGTTAGAATAACATGATGCAGCAGATAAGACACCCTCCACGGAATTGGGAGAGCAGCACCAGAGTAGCTGAAATCTGAGTTTATCAGGAAGTAAGTAAATATTGCAGCATGATTTATCTCTCACAGTATAATATCTATGCGTATTTACCCGTTGCATTATAATGATGTATCGCTATCATTATGATGGCAAATACTATCAAATATATCGCCTTTGACTAAGACTGCGCGTCTGGAAAGTGCTCACCTTGTAATTCCTGCTTTCAGGCCATGCCATTTTAATAAGATGCATTATACATTCAAGACTGCCTTTAAATTTTCTTTGTTCATATGTAAAATAATATGCTGAACGATACTGGTAAAGGTAGCAGAGCAAAATGGAGAACATTTCTTTCATTTTTCCTCGTGTCTCTTTTCACTTTGAAATATAATATACACACAAAAGAGCATGTTTCTACATGTATCAACTAAACACCAGCAGATCCAGCACAAGAACTACACTAAGGTGCTGGAAACTATCCTCCATCTCCGTCAGCAAAGCTCCTTCCTGTCTTACTGATCTGAAGGAGTTCCGTACATATTCTGGATGTGAGAGTTTGTGTGTGTGTGTGTGTGTGTGTGTGTGTGTGTGTGTGTGTGTATGTGTGTGTGCAAGGCCTATTACAACTACATTTGTCCACTCAGGCTTTGTTTCATTCACTTAATAAAAGTGTTTGATTCATAAGTATAGTAGGTTTCAATATAGTCTGGTTTTCCTATAAGGTGTATAAATTGTCCTCTCTTTAAGAAAACTTTGTCTATGGTAAAAGGTAAGATTTCAGAACAAAGCTTCATGTGCAAATAAGTTAAGTAAAATTCTTTTGATTCTGTGCTACTTTGCATTGCTGGCTCTTCCACAAGCATATTTCCTAAATTCAGCAGGAAACTTCAGAGACATTCTGCAAAAGTTGCCTGAACCCATTTGGCCTCATCCTGAGAGGGAATAAAACTAGAAAACAACAATCACATTGACAGATTGAGAAGAGACAGGAGAAATTCAGCTCTGTCTCTCCCCACTGACTGGCCATACGCTGCATTGAACATTTAAGATTACAGGAATATAGATGATTCAGCCATCTTCAACTTCATCACTTATGGAAGGAGACTAATAAAAGCAGTTATCCCTTTGAGCTATTGTGTGAATTAAATGAGAAGAAACTTAACCCTTCACAGAGCATCCTGTTAAAGCAAATTTAATAATTGTTGAGTATGATTATCAACACTAATGATGACATGTTCATTTAATTGCTTTTTAATCTATCATTTTATTTTATTAGTCTATATACATTTGCAATTCATGCAGTTTATAATCATCTTGAGGGAGTAGCTACATGTAGATATTACAGCTTGTTTATTTCTTAAAATTCCCCCCCCATGTCCTCCTCTGGTTCCTGCCTCCCTCTTTTATACTTGTTGATATTGTTTGTCTAGCTCATGTTATGCCATGTGTTTATAGTAATTGGGATTATTAAGTTCCTGTACCTGGCACATCTTCATCCCTCTCATTTCCGCTTCCCTCCTCCTCAGGCCTAGCTCTTCTTCCTCTGGACCACTTTTACTGCAAGAGACCCATCTCCTTGTCCCTTTCTAACCATCCTTTATCGTTTTTGTTGTACTGTGCCTCACTCAATCGAGGGCTACTGTTACCGTATGATATTTAAACTTCTGTTTCTGCTTTATTTCACTCTACATTATATTTTCCAGATGCATATTTTTAAAAAAATGTTTCAAATGTGTCGTTATTTATAGCCAAGTAATATTCCATTATATGTAAGTACCATATTTTTGTTTTAAAGAGAATAGTTAAAAAAAAGAAAAAGAACAATAGCAATATACAAACAAAACAATGGAAGGACATGAAAAATGATACGGAGTTTCAAACCAAGTGATAGGGATCAACAGTGCTTGTTATATGATATATTGTTATCTTCAACAAAGCTGATCAGATGACCAGATGTAAGAATGGAAGATTGATCAAACCATTAAAGGGAATAAGAAAATAACAATTTAAAAGCAAGTTAGAAGACGATACAGTTTCACTAGACAGGGTGGTAGGAATTGACCAGTGGTTGTTATCTTTGTCCAATCCTCGGCTGATGGGTACACAAACTGGTTCCTGTGTTTAGCTACCACGAATTGCACTGCCATAAACATTGGTATATGTGTATTGCTGTAGATAATGACTTAAAATCTTTGGGGAAGATACCTAGCAGGGAGACAAATGGGTCATATAGAATTTCTAATTTAAGTTCTGTGATAAATCTCCATGCTGATTTCCATACTAGTTAAACTACTGTGCATTCCCTCCAGCAATGCAGGAGGGGCCCCTTTTGACCAAAGCCACAGTAGTATTTGCCATGACTTGATTGGCTAATGAGTGCCACTCTTTCTGGAGTAAGATAGACTCTTTGCAGGGCTTTAGTTTGCATTTCTCTAGTGACTGGAGATTTTAAACTGTTTTTCATACATCTGTTAACTATTTACATTTCTTCATTTGTGACATATCTGTTTATATCTCTTCACCATTTCTTGACTGGGTCTTTAATTAGAGACAGTGTAATTATTTTCAGTTCACTGTGTATTCTAGATTAGTCCTCTGTCTGAGGAGTAGCTGGCAAATATTTTTTCTCATTCTTTAGGTTGTCTCCTTTCTCTACTGACTGATTCTTTCTCTTCAGTCTGGTATAATCCCATTCATTGATTCTCCCTGCTATTCCTTCTGTGATTGAGGGTCTGTTTAGAACAACTTTTTCTACATCTATGTCTTCAAGTGTTTTACCTATTTTATCTTTCAGAAGGTTTAATGCTTCTGTTAGATATTTGATCCATTTGTATATTAATTTAGTATATGATAGGGATACGGGTTTAGTATTATTTTTCTACAAAGAGATAACTAGCTTTTCCAACACCACTTGTTGAACAGGCTGTCATTCCTTCGATATAGGCTTTTGGTCATTTTGGCACATATCAAATAACTGAATATGTCTAGGCAGGTTTCTGCATATCAGTTCTATTGCACTGGTCCATGTGTCTGTTTTTGTCCCAATAACGTGCTGTTTTTATCACTACTGCTGTGTGGGACAGCTCAAAGTCAGGTGTGGCAATTCCATCTGCTTTGCTTTTAGTGCCCAAAGTTCCTTTTGCTGTTCTGGCTGTCTCCTGGTTCCATGTGAATTTCAGGATTGTTTTCTCTAGATCTGCAAAATTTGCCACTGGTAGTTTGAGGCTGCATCGGATTTGTATGACAGGCTGGGAAGTGTGGCTATTTTGACAAGATTGATTCTGCCTATCTAGCAGCAGGAAGCATCTTTTGATGTTTTCATGTCCTCTTCAATCTCCTTCTGAGTACTGTAGCTTTCTTTGTAGAGGTCTTTCACTTCCTTGGTGGGACTAATTCTTAGATGTTTCATTTTTCTTGAAGCTACTGTGAATTGTATTATTCTCATAATTTCCTTCTCATCCTTTTACTGATGGTGTACACAAATGATAAGATTTTTTGTGTTGATCTTGTATCCTGCTAATTTGCTGACATTGTTGTTAATTCTTAGAGTTGTCTGGTGGAGTTCTTCGGTCTTCTATATAGAGTATCATGTCATGTTCAGATCATGGCAGTGTGAGTCCTTCCTTTGCTGTATGTTAATTGAGAAGTAAAATGGTTTTGATTTCTTTCTCTTGCCTAAGTGCTCTGGCAAATATTTCAAGTACTGTGCTGAATAAAAGAGTTAACAGTGGACACCCATGTGTCCTTCTTAGTTTTATGGGGGTGCTTTTAATTTTTCCCCATTTAGTGTGATAATGGTATTCTTTGTCATCAATGTCATTTACCATATTCAGGTATGGTTTGCTATACCTGTTTTCTTCAGGGCTTTTACCATGAAAGAGTGTTAGGTTTTGTCAAAAGCACTTTCTATGTCTACTCATACACGCATGTGGTTTTTGACCTTGCTCCCATTTAAGCAGTGATCACATTGATCGGTTTATGTACAATATGTTGAACCAACTTTACATCTGGGATGAAGCCTACTTGATCATGATTTATCATCTTTGTGATAATGTGCTACACTCTGCTTGCTAATATCTTGTTGAGGATTTTTGTATCCATGTTCACTAAAGATATAGGCCAATAGTTCTCTTTTTTTAGGTGGGTCTTTACCTGGTTTGGAAATCAGAGTAATACCAGCTTCAATAAATGACCTATGGGATCCCCACAACCATTTTTATTTATTTATGTTTTGAAGAGAATGAGGAGTATTGGTGAGAGAATGTCCTTAAGAATTTGTAGGCTTGAGCAGTGAGTTCCTCAGGCCCTGGGCTTTATTTAGTTGGTGGATGTAGGACTTGGTGGTCCCTGGGTGAAAATGGGGAGTGGATTTAGAAAATAAAGGCAAGATGAAAGCTGTGGTCAGGTGGAGTGGCCTCTTACCTGATGGGCAGGAGGAATGAACAAAAATAACAGAGGCATTTATTTATACTCTTGCAAATTCAGTATCATGAGAGGCAAGGTGGGCTGGCAGTTAATGGCTGAATTACCCAGGTCGGATGTTTTTCTCAAGACTGAGGTAGCTTCACTGCTTGAGGCACTCTGGCTCCATCTTGCCCTCACACATATGGACAATTTCCAGCTCCAGTGGCTCCCAACAGGTAGAGTCTGTATTACTGAGTCAATTTCATTGTTTGTAATTTAGCTGATAAGCATATTCATGTCTTCTTAGGTTAGTTTTGGTAGTTTGTACCTGTCTAGAAATCTGTCTATTTCTTCAACAATTGCTGATTTCTGGGAATATGATTTTTGAAATATTTACTATTGTCTGGGTTTCCATAGTATCTGTTGTGATTGCCTTCATATGAGTCTTTTCCTCTTGGTGAGTCTGGCTAAGAGCTTATCTTACGTTATTTATTCTTTCAAAGAACTAGCTCTTCAATTTGCTTGATTTTTAAGTTTTTTTAGCCTCAGTTCATGGATTTCTACTCCCATCTTTTTAATCTCCCTGTCTAATTTTAGTTTGGGGCTGGTTTGTTGTTGTTTTTAAGGTATCTTAAGATTTCTTCTAAGGTTATTTATTGAGGCTTGCTCTATTTCCCTAACATGAGCATTTGCTCTCATGAATCTTCTTTTTAAAACTCCTTTCATAGCTGAGCATGGTGGCACATGCCTGAATCCCAGCACTTGAAAGACTGAATCAGGAGAATTGCTGGGAGTTCAAGGCCAGCCCATGCTACAGAATGAGTTCAAGTTCAGCATGAACTGCATAGTGAAATCCTCTCTCAAAAAGACTCTTTTCATAGTATCCCAAATGTTTTGTTGAATTATATAATCATTGTTATTAATTTCTATAAAATTTTTAATTTCTTATTTAATTTATGCTGTTATCTATTGGCTGCATGAGTATGTTTTTAATTTTATAGAAGTCTTTTCCTTTTCCAAAATTGCTTCAGTCATCAATTTCTATTTTCATTGAATGGAGCTCTGATAGTATACATAGGGTGATCTCAATTCTTTTATATTTACTTAAGTATGTTTTGTGGATTAGTATGTGATCATATACCACAGGCTGCTGAAAAGAATGTGCATTCTGTAGTACAGAGGTGGAATAATGTGCATATATCCATTGAGTTCATATGTTCAAAGGTGTGGCTCGGCTCTGAAATTTCTTTCTTTCTGGTTTAGTTGATCTGTTTCTTTGTGAAAGTGGGGTTGAAATCACCTATTATGATTGTGTTAGTGTCTATTTGATCCTTGAGCTTCAGCAGTGTTTATTTAAGAAGATAGATGCTCCAGTGTTCATTGACTATGTGTTAATTGACTCTATCTCTTCTTGTGGGATTTTGCCTTTAACTAGCATATGATGACCTTCTTTGTCTCTTCTAATCAGTTTTAACTTGAAGTGTACCATGTCCAATATTAGAATTGCTATTCCTGCTTGATTTTGGTGTCCTAGTGCATTAAATGTTGTTTTCCATCTTTTAATTTTTAGTCTATGAGTACCCTTGGGATTAGATGAGTTCCTTGAATGCAGTAGATTGTTGGATTCTGGTTTTTGATCCATTCGGCAAGTCTATGTTTTTTGATAAAAGATTTGAGGCCATTAACATTAAGAGATATTACTGAGATGTGTTGGGTCTCCTCCATCACTGCCTTCTTTAACTGTTGGTATATTGTTTGTTTTTCTTTTCCTAAGCTTTTATTGTTGTTGTTGCTATTTACCATTGACATCACTAGTTTCCTTTGTGTTTTTGTCTGTGTCCAGTTTTTTTTTTCTGTTACAATTATTCTTGAGTATTTTCTCTAGAGCTGGTTTAGACTTGTTACATGTTCTGAGCTTGTCTTTTTCACAGAAATACTTTATTTCTCTGTCTATTTTCAAGCATAGTTTGCTGGGTAAGTTAATCTTGGTTGGATGTTCTTTGCTCATATGGCTTGAAATATTTTACTCCAAGATCTTCTGGGCTTGTGCTTAAAGACTGTTGTGATTCTAATTTACCCATTTATGCATTTTCTTTTTTTGTTTTTCTCTGGCTTTCTTTAAAATTCTGTGTTTTTGTTTGACATCTGTGAATTTAATGAGGATATGCCTCAATGAACTTCTCCTTTGATAATGATTTAAGTTATTTATATTTGGAAAATTTTCTCCCACAATTTTTATAAGCATGTTACTGAATCCATTTGTGCTGTCTTGTGGTTTGTCTCTAACTCCAAGTGGCCTTAGATTGATCTCCTGTAGTAATCTAATAGCTGCTGGACATTCTTCTCTTATTCTCTTTTCTTTCTGGCTTCTTTGAGGTCTTTATCATAATTCACTATCATATTTTCTCCTCAGTATCAGACACTGTCTTCACATTAGTCTTTTCTGCAATGCATAAATTCCACACTATGTTTTATTTCAGGTATTTCTGTCTGACATCTCAAAACTTCCATATCCTTGTTGAATCTGTGGTTCAAGGTTTGAATTGTTTTGGTTAGCTCATCTAGTTTTTTACCCATATCTCCAAAATTTAACATGACTTTATTGCGTTTAGCTGCTCTAAACTTTTGGTTCATTTCCACTTTGAACTCATCTATTTTCTACATCCCTTCTAAGGAGTTTTCATGTTTTTCTGCTACCCTGTATTTTTTTCTTCTTCCTTTGCTCTGCCTTGGGAGATATGTGTGGGGAGGGGTCAGAGATTCTTCTATTTACTTGTTTCCCTATTCTCTTATTTCAGTCCACCCATCCTGTCTCTTTATCATCTACCTATCTATCATCGATCTATCCATCTATCCATCCATCCATCCATCTGTCCATCCATCTGTCCATCCATCCATCTATCTATCTAATTACATGTGGTCCCTCTTTTTTTTCTCTTCTTTTCTGATGGGGGGTTTGTGCCTTGTATGGAGAATTTTACTAGAATATTGCCTTCCCATGAATAATTTTCAGCTTCATGTGTCTAGCACTAGTATTTACTCTTTCTGTTATACACTTTAAATGATTTATACTCTGTCCCTATGTTTTGCAGAAAACTTTCATTTATATCAGCATCCATAAGTACAGTCTTACAGCACTTCTATATGATAGTCCTTTCGGTTACCCTTCCTCCCTTTGTCCATTCTCTGAGAACACTAGGAAAGTTTATTATTTGCAGCTTTTTCACTCAGGTAGGTGAGGCAGGCTGCAGAGAATAGGAGGTGTTTGAAGGAGCAGTGTTAGGCTCTGAGAGGAAGTTGAAAGGGAGACTAGCAGTAGATGAGAGGAAAAGATTAATGAGGGCTCTCATTGTATTGCAGCACATTTAGTTGAATTAAAGTTTTAGTATTGAGAGTTTTTAAGGCATTTTGGGGGAGAAAGGTCAAGAAATGAGAGAAAAAGCGTTCACTTTGTGACTGAGCAAAGCTACGAGATTATCAGAATTTGTCTGTAGGGAGAATAAGGTAGGAGACTAATAAGAGCAAAAGGCTTAGGGTGGGGAGGATAGGGGAGTCACACAAGTGGCAGTAGGAGTGACTGAGGGGTCTAGGTATGGGGACTTTTAAAAATTGGGAGCAGGTGTATACAATTTGGGAAAAGAATAAAGAAATATGTGAATAATATTATTTCATGGTTTTGTTATGAAAGAAGGTAAAGAGCTGAGACAAGAGAGAAAACCTAGATACCTATTCAATCAGAGCCAATGAAAGAACATATACATCAATGACCTTATAAACACAGGAAACCATAAAAGTACACAACACAACCTCAAGAATGTAAAAATATATTCGTGACTTACTAAATAACTCAAGAAACATACAAAAACTTAACCAATAATATGTTGTTCAATGGGAACACAGCTTAGGTATTCCAGGGACACATGCAAATGTGATTCCCAAGTAACCTCTTTGCCAGAGAATCCGCGTGCTCACACTCCAGTGACTCTTCTGACCCCTCCATGGCAGTACTGATTTTAATTCAGACTCAGGACCTCTTGCTGCCAGGTTGCAAGCGATCTTGCAGAGTCCGGCCCGTCTAAGTTCTTGGGTTAGGAACTCTTGCTCCCCCTTCCCTCTGGGTGTGATGGTGGATTTAGCAGTAAGATTCACTGCCATGACATTGTCCATTGAGTCAAGATTATACTTTGCAAGCAATTCAACTACAAAACTAACAGGATAATCTGCCACAGGGGAATATACCAGTGCTAGCTGAGAAATAATATACCATAAGACCCTGTTTTGGGTTTTCCTTCAGCAGTAAAAATACAGTATCAATGCGTGTAATCCTGAGTAATAAGGATTACAGTCCTGTGTAACTCAGGATGAAACTGGCATTGGATTGCAAGAACTGATTCTGGAATCACCAGTCCCTGCCTCTCAGTGGGACTTCCTCAATTTTGTTATCCAACTGGTCGCAGTCACCTATGACTGTCTTTTCCTCATCCACTTTGGGAACTTGGCATTGTGAAGCAGCCAATGGGCTGCTCTGAGCCTTAGGTTCCAATACCCAGTCTTTCCCCACAGTGTCATTCTGATAGTTCCCACTCTGCTCAACCTTGTCCTTAGGTACTGCAGTCACTCACCAACTGTTGACTCTGGAGGGCCACTGGGAAGCGGTGTCTTGAGTTCTTTCTGATGTCTGCAACTGCATAAGATTCTTCTGGTCCTGATTCACTTTTCCATCAGCATAGAAGGTGCTAGTTTCACTTTTGACTCCTGGCTGGCAGCTAATCAGATGCAATGGGCAGCAAAGCAGTTTCTTCTTTGTGGTATGATCCTCCTCTTTTGTGTCACTTAATCCTACTTTCTTCTACTGTGTCAGTTCCCTCGTGGTTCCTTAGTACTCTCCTTACACTTCAGTTCCTCTCCAAGCTCTTGTTTTCCAGGCTGTAGGCACTTTGTCCTAGAGAAGCTGTGTTGCTGGCACTGACTGCGCCACCATCTTTTTTTCCCCTGATGATTTAAGTGAGTTATAGTTTGTGAGTTATAGTCTGCAAGGTAAAACTGATTTAATTAGAAATTCACAGCAATCCTTTGAAATGGGAAATTGTTTTCTTTTATTCACCCACTCTAGATAATATTACAAATCAGGATTTATTATCAGACAATGCCCTAAGCATTTAGAAAACAGCATACAAAGATGGATGGAAGTCCTTGTTCTTCTGGGATTTTTGTTGTTCTGGGAGAAGCTAAGAATTAATAAATAAAGAGTAAAATATTTATATACCAAAATTATGAAATGTTCACAAAAAAAAGTAAAGCAGAGAATTAAGTTACAGAAACATGAAGGAAGCATTGCAATCTGAACAAAGGTGGCAGGAAATCCTCATTAAGACATGAGGAAAGTCAAAAACACCAGGGTGAAAGAAAGACCAGTAGGGAGTGAGCAAAAGGGAGAGCGGGAAAGGTAAAATCTCGGGATCCCAAATGGCAAAAGACTGGAAATAACAAGTGGCATGAAAGGATTGTGGCAGTTTTGTTCCGAGGGCAGCCTTTGTATGGGGAAAAATGTTTTGGAAGGGAAAGCTTGGCTATTATGCTGCAAACATGACACAGCATCATCTCTGCGAGACTACACAGGCAGCCATTTAATACCTTTTAGGCGGCCATTTTAATAGTTGAGATAGGTTGACAATCAGAATTCATGGTGGTGAGATAGTTCATGTATTATAAAGGCACTGATGACAGGACTTGATGAGGTGTGGCGTACTGTGAGATAGCAGTGAGTGTTTGGACATGAGCAACTGCAAGGTGGAATTTCCACTAACAAAGAAGGAGAATATTAGAAAAATGAAGTCTTGAGGAAATGAAAAGTTCAGGATTCCAGCCTTTTGACTTTCCTTCTGTTCTGTTCTACGCTGTGATCAGAGTCTTTATTGCCTTGAAATTAGCCTCTAAAGTTTTTCTTCTCACCTCTGACCTGTATTCTTATACTCTAAGTCTACAATCACCACTGTTTTTGTTATAGAAAAAGGGTGTATGTTCTAAAAAAGGACTATTGGTGTGGAATCAGCTGATATTAGCATGTTTCTTTATGCACTTTTAGATGTGAGAATATAGCAAATTCTGTTTGGTATGTATGAATAATGGCAGAATAGAGATGAGAATTTCTGAAAATGAAATCATAGATTCTTATAAAATAGACAATTGGATAAATGTCCTCAAGATTACACAGTTTAAGGGCATTAGGATTCTTTTTTATTATGACAACCTGATCCTTATCTAAGTACAGAGGGAGAGTACATGGAGCGTGATGTTCACTTTTTGCAGAAAATAAAACTCTGTCTCAATCTTAGTAGATAGACGGCTAAGCCTCATTCTGAAGATATGTATTCTAGCTGTTATATTATTGAACCAATATTTCTGAAAACCCATCAAGGTGATGTAAAGATAATGTTTTCTCTATGTTAATATCCTTCAGACTTGGTGGGTAGATGTGTTACCATCAAATGTGTGTAAGAGCAGGTGTTTTGGTGAATACTACTGCCATTCATGACTTTAGGTGAGCGGGGTCTTCTCACAGGTTGAAAAGGTGACAAAGGCTCTCTAGATACTCGCTATTCCTCATTCTTTTTCTATCTTTCTAGGGAACTTGGGATGTCATTTTACAGCCTCCCTTGCAGTTGAGTTGAACCGCAAGACTGGATTATGTCTGACCGAATTTTAAAAAGATGAATTTGCACTGCTTCTTAGTTCTAGTCAAATAATTCTTATAACACAGATTGAACTATTGTTTCAAGCCAGGATCTGTGAATAAATAGATATACAACTCCGTATCCTTAAAGAACTCCAGCTGTCAGGCAGACAGATGCACTTCATAAATGTAGAGAGAGGATATTGCCAAGGATGATGTGTATAAGGAGATATCAGACCCTAAGAGAGAAGTCATATATTTCCTTTCTTATCTAAGAACTGGAGAAGTGAAGAAGATTCATCAGAACTATGTGTGGCAGCTGCTCCTACCATTCCCACCCCTGTGCTAGTTCACATCTTATTTCTGCTCTATCTTTCTTCCAACACCTGTGTGACCAGTACTGCAATGCTGTCTGTTGAAATAGCCACTGTTGTCTGTTTTCCTGACTGGATATTGGATAAGCTGATTGGTTAAAAAGTGTCTGAAGCTTCAGCTATATCATAAATGGCGGCAACGCGTAGAGAGACTGGAGGGAAGAATGGAAGTGCAAGATCAAGCCAAGGCTGTAAGCAGGACAAGAAGAGATGAAGCTAGAGGTCCGCTTGCGTTTTGTGATTTAGGAGCAAAATCAGTTCTATCCAGTTCCAAGGGTACAACTGTAAACACAGAAGCAGGGTGAGATGTTGACTAATGCGGTACAGTTAGAATTGTTTTTCTGAAGGAAAGCCTGGCTTTACGTGAATGGGTAAATCTTGAGCCTGTTTTTGTTGGTTTTCTGTTGTTGGGAATTTCAATCAGGCCATTGGAGGAGGGAGCAATGGCCAGCAAGAGACAATGAAGCCAGTGAGAGGACAGGAGTAGAACACAGAATCACTCCAGGCCAATTCATCATTAGGACACAATTAAAAGGACAAGTTGGCAAAGCCCTATATAGGGCTCCGCTACACTCCTGAGATAATGAATGGCTCAGGATGACTCCATA
This sequence comes from Dinomys branickii, assembly GCA_004027595.1. Lineage (NCBI taxonomy): Eukaryota > Metazoa > Chordata > Mammalia > Rodentia > Dinomyidae > Dinomys > Dinomys branickii. The sequence continues at coordinate 89,645 of PVLD010003797.1, read as the reverse complement.
GGACTTTGTAAAATTAATTCAGCTGTCAAGCAAGAGGCAGGGTGATGTAAGCTGTAGGAGTGAGGTAATTTATGAGAGTTTGGAGAGTTTTTAGCTTGATTTTTCAGTAATATCTGTAGCAAGGTCAAGGACAAAAACTCTGCACTTGTAATTTTTAAAATTAAATGGTTTCTTAAAAAGGCAGATGGGTATGTTTGCTATAAATCAGCTGAAAAAGTATATTGGCATGATGTGGGGTGTTGTTCAGAGCACATAAATAAATTTACCGATCTCCATGCTTAAGTGTTGCCTGGATTCTATAGTACATAACTGTACTGGAGTTAAAACACCGTTCAGAAAGAAGCGCTTTAAAACTTCTGTCATTGCCTATTTTTCTCATTTTATAGAGTAACTGCATACTTTAAAGTGTAACATATTGTGACCAGTTTATAGATGTTAACATTATAGCAGAAATAGAAGGAATCAATTGTTTTTAAGCATTTAGCAAGGTAAATCTCATAAATGGCAAAGTCAAAAGGCGTAGGCTTAGAAGAATATTTTCATCTAAGAAATTGTTAATAATGTTGACTGAAGAATCCAGAAGTGAGATAAAGGGTAAAATAAGTCTATTTTGATATGTGTCTCCATGTATTGCTTCAGTGTTCAACATAAGCTTGTGTTGGTCTTCTAACCTGAAAATATTAATGGGGAAATTAATGGAAAATTATGTAAGAAAAATAGACCAAGGAGACATTGCCTTCTGAGAATTGCAAACTTTGAGCATTGTTATGTAATAGGCAACATTTGATCTGTGTTTGGGGGAAGAAATAGAATTAGGCAGTGAGGTATATAACTAATTTTAAAATATCCCTCAGAAACAGGTGATGTGATGAGCAGGGTTTTGGAGCACACGTATATGTGGCACATGGAAGAGGAAGCTTGTGGCTGGGGGACCTAGCTCTAGATGGGTTAGAAGAGTCTGTTATGGACCAGTTAAGCAACTAGGTCAGTTGTGCAGTGAAGGAAGATGGTGCGGACCAGGGTGCTGTAGAGATGTACATATTGCCCATGGAGAGTGTATGCACTATAAAGAAAGGGAGGAAATAAGAGTCACTCCAAATTGTGTTGCCCAAAGCAACTAGGTAAAGCTTGGTGCTTTTAATTAAGTAGGAGACCACTGATGGGGATGTATCGCTCTTGAGGAAAGTCAAAAGGGTGATACTGGACATGTAGGTTGGAAAACTTATTAGACAAATGAAAGTGTTGCATAGATATCCAAGTTTAGGGTAGAATTCAAAGAAATTCAGGGCTACAGAATCATCAGCTTATACCTTATATTTAAAGATTAAAAAGTGAATGAACTCACCCTGAAGAACGGGGAGAATTTATAGTCCATGAGGTTCTGTGGACACATGAGGGACTATGCCTGCAGACTTATATTGGAAGAAACTTTAGAACAAAAAAATTTTTAAAGGAAAAAATCTTTAATCTAAGATCAATTAAATTAGCTTGGATAGCATGTGTCTCTGATGAAAGGCAGATCATCTGAGAGATGAACTAACCTGGCCGAGGCCTTACAACCAAGCCTCCAGGCCAGATTTTATTGACTTCAAATCTTAGCTCCTTTTCAGTACAGCCAATGGACTGATTGCAACTCTACTGTAGACACGAGGAAGTGACCAGACTGAGGAAGATAGAGATGGGACCTAAAAGTAAAAATAATATGCAAATGAGACAAGGCTAGAATCATGACTCAAAATGCCTGAGCAAGATGAATCAATGAATCATGAATGAGGTCCTTAGTGAGACAGGACAGGGTGTTCGTTGGAGAGGAGTGTAACCAAAGTGCCATGCAGGTGACTAAGGTAACCCTACCATGTGTCCTTCTAAAATGTTCCAAATTGTGATGAGTTGTCCTTGTCAGTTTTTGTTTTTGGAATCCCAAGAACGTCCTTTGATACACCATCATAAATTGCTCATTTGCCAAGGGACATAGGCCAAGTTAAATTATTTCATTTCCCTTGTAATATAGAAAAACCGATAGGAAAGAAAGTAAGGTTAATAAAAATGAGTAAAACTAGAATTAGTTGCATATACAAGAATCAGGCCTCAGTACAATAGCCATTTAAACACACAAAAAAATTAAAACGCTTTTGTAATTTTAGCTTGGCCGTTTTTTAAATGCTTGTATCTGGAACAGGAAAATCTTACTGGGCCGAATATTGACAATAATTCTGTAACCCACATGATAACTGAGGTTACAAGACAAAGGGCCATCTCAAAATCTAAGACCAGAGAGACACCGGCAGGGGGATGTAGCTGCAAAGCCCAGCAAGAGCAACTCTTTTAATGAAGACAGGAGGAAAAAGACTGAAAGGGCTAAAGGAGAATTTTGAGGAATGGAGAGAAGTTAGTGAACATTCTTAAAAATTTGCCCCACAATGTGTTTGATACATGGGAGAAAATGACCATCATGCAGTGCTGACCTGCTGTAACATCTTGGCTGAGCTATGATGACCACCTACCTCTAGCTGTGATGTACGGAGCCCATGTATTCTAGGTAAAGTTCTGAACCCAAGTGGAGAACCTATAAGTGGCCGTGAACAAACATCATGCAAACCTCAGATATAAAATATTCTATTCTCCAAACCCATGTCGAATTAGACTACAAATTACAAATAAAGCCTGCACATTCTTATTTTATAAAGTAGTTTTGTGCTCCAGTGTAGATAATATAAAAGCTAATTTCAATTAAAACCTGATCACACTTGAGGAAATAATGTGAATGTGAGAATTCTGAATTCTTGAACTTCGTTCTATCAAAAAATTTCATGATATGTTACAATGAAACAAATTAAATGGACTGAAGCATATGAAAGGGGAAGGATTAATCCAGGATCTTTTGTAGAAGAATCCTTTTAGTGTCGTTCTGTGTTGCTCAGTTAACAATAGCATTTTTCCTCCATTATCTTGTTTATTTTTTCCAACATGAGGTGGGTGCAGTTGGGAAAGCTTGGGTTAAAAATCCCACGGCCAATTCTCATTTCAACGAGCAGAAGAAAAGAAGATGGATATAGCAGAAATCGCTATGTACAATTTATGGAAGAAGTAAAGGTAATTTAATATTATTATGAAAAATACCTGTATAATGGAATCATTTGGGCTATTACAGCAGGTCTAGAAATACAAAATAACGCGAAGAGAAAGTGACCCATTGTTGCAACCTTGCATTACAGACATATTACTATGCCCTAGCCAATCATGTGTGATCTAGCTAAATTTTTATAATGAAGTGAAGATAATATATTCACTAATCACCATGGCGAGTCATAAGACAAAATTATTTAAAAGTAAGATGCAACTACCAGCAAGGTTTATTAAAAATAGGATATTTGTATGTGTCCTTGTGCAACTCAGTAGCTTCCCTTCGTCAACTGGATAGCAAACTTCATTATAAATGTTTGCTTTAGGGCACTTCATAGGACCAAATTCTGTCATTAATTTTTCCTAAAACAATATTCTTTAGAAAATTTAGCGTGATGATATTTCATAGGAAATACACCTATCTATATTCAAATACACAAGCTAATGTTTTCAAGCACATGTATATGCTATAAATTTGAAATGTACAGAGTAATTATTGATCAATATCACTCATTAAAATGCCCTGATACACATATTTTCAGACTGTGAGATTGTTTCACAGTAGCCCCTTCTTTTAGTGATTAGTTGATAGATGTAAAAATATTGCTTTGCTGTTTTAGATGCTGCATAATTTACAGCAACCTGAGACAAGAGTGGATTTGCCCCGTGGTGTTTAGGGATTGGCCCACTTCCAGATACAAGTATGCATTAACACGGGAGCCTGGGCAGGATTGCGGGCATTTTCCCCCCACCTCCCAGGCAAAGAAGATTCCTGAGCTCTGCAGGAGGTCCGCTGGAGGTCTGGCTTGTCAGGTTGTTAAGGGAACTGTGTCTCACAAAGAAAACCCGGAAGTGACAGTTTCTGAATTCAAGAGCGGCACATATGCTGTTTGCCAGCCAGGTGGAGATGTTTTCTTACTGCCTCAGTGCAATTGGAAGATGTCTGCCGAGGTGAGAAGTACTCATTTTCCAGGAATAAAAGTGAGTGCCAGTAGGAAGTCAAAATGGTGCCATTTCTCTTCTGCCCGTGCAGAGCTGTGGATGAATTATTTATTGCAGTGGCATGGAGGAAATGTACCACAAGTTACTCAGAAGTACATTACGGGCTTGGAGAAACTCAGGGCAAGCACAATTCTATTCTAGCTTTTCTTGCTGATTCTCTGTTTCAGACTGATTTTCTGGGGTCCCTTGTGTTCCCATCCTCACTCTCTTCCCTGTCCTGTTTCCCACCTTTTGCTCACCCATAGAATAATTGTTCCATTCATTAATCTCTCTTTTATTTGTTTTTTTATTTTAAAGAGAATAGAACAAAAACAAGATAATAAAATCAAAGACAAGCCAAGCAACACAGAAACAATAAAATCAACACAGAATTTTAGACAAGGTGATAGGACATTAACAATGGTTGTTGTATTACATAGTGTTATTTTCAAACTGGTTATGCAGGTAACCAGATAGAGGCATATAAGATTGATCAAACAATTAAACATTAACTGTTCCTTTCAATAAAGCTATAGAAATTAGTAGTACAATTGTCTTAGCTATCTTGTGTATGTGTGTTTGTATGTGTGTGTGTGTGTGTGTGTATATGTGTGTGTCCCCTTCCTTTTTTCCTTCTTTTCTCTTTTCTTTCATCCCAGTTGTTCTTTCCTTTTGAGCAGTTTCTTTCTCTTTCACAATATGTATTGTACCTTTCAGACTTTATTTCTGCTTTCAGGTTCTTACACTAGGGAGATAATACAATGTCTACACATTCAGGTCTGGTTTATTTCGCTCACAAATATAGTCTCTGGTTGCATCCATTTACCTATAAAAACCTTAAGTTTATCCTTATAGCTGAGTAATATTCCATTGTATAAATATGCCACATCTTTTAGCTCACTTTGATTTCTTACTTTACTTCTGTCCTCAAATGTCATCTCTTCCATAGGGCTTCTGCAAATAGTGACATACTGCTACCATGTGATCCTCTTCTGATCATCTGCTTTATTTTATTCGGATGAAAACTGTCAGCACCTGGCCAATTTTGCTTTCTGCGGAGCATCTAATGATTTTGTTTCTATCCATATCTATTAAAAAATAATGTTTATAGTCTTTGAAATGGATACATCTGCTTTGTCAGATCAGACAATGTTAGTTCAAAAAATGCATGGAGAGAAACAGAATTCATTAATAAAACAAAGACTACCTGTGAAACAATAGAAACTTACCACAGCTTCTAAGAGTAGCAGAGAATCACAGTCTGATCTTATTTATTTTATATCACCTGATCATAGTTTTTCAGCGCTAAAGCTGACAATGAGAATCCGTACCTTTTAACACCCAAGTCTGATATTATTGAACTAATTCCAAGTGAACAAATACACTTTTCTTAACTACAACACTTTCTACATCTACATTTTCACCTCTTGTTTGCTACCAAAAATGTATTACTTTACAAGGAGAACCAGTAAAAGTTCTCATCGGCAGGCCTCATCTAGTTTATTTCATGTACTATTATTAATTCTCAGATTTACTTACCGAGCCTCAAATATCTGCATGACATTTTATAAAGTGCTGAAAACTGGGTAAAGAATACATCTGTCTCTCTTACAGCTTGTGCTCTAACTTGGAAGAGGAATTAGTGAAGAAATAAATATTTGTATAAATACAGATATGTCTAAGAGAGATTCAAGAAGTGATCAATTCATGTGCTGTGAAAGAAATAAAACAGGTAGGTAGGAGATAACAGCAGGGACAATGGAATGGCTGCTACAGACTATTTTCACTGGCTTGGGAGAAACTGACCAGAAGGTCTAGCAGGGTTACTGTAATAGTCCGAGCATGCGATCTTGATGCAGTGATCCACGTATCAGAGATGACAGTGCGAAGTGGTCAGCATCTAGACTTCTGTTTCTCAAAGATCCAATGGAATTGTCTGACTGGTTGAGTATAACAGATACAGAAGTATAAGAAAATATTAAGATTCTTTTTTCAGACTAGCTCTGGTAAAACAGAGTAGAGAAGACTAAGAAACCGAGAGGCCAAGAATGTGAACCTTGACTTTTTGTGTGGATAAACAAGATCTAAGAATCTAATCAGAGTAGATCCATCTGTGGTACACATAATAGTGGCATTACTTAAATGGATCAAGTGAGGATGAGGAGGACTTTAAAAGATACTTAGCTTCCTGCCTCAGTGATCTGAGTGAAGAAAGATGCCACTCACTGTACTGTAGATCACATCTGGAAAAGGAGCTTTGGGCCAAAGGAAAATAGGACAAGCCCGATTTTCGAAGCTGATGCTCTGAAGGATATCAGCATGGCAAATACCAAATTTGTGTAGGAGGAGCTTGGAGACGGTTACAGCAACCATGACAGTGAATAAGAACCTCCAGCTGCTAACACATCTGATAAAGGGGTGTAAGAGCTGTATATTCAGTTTTCTAACCTTCCACGTGCTCTTTTATCCACAATTTGAATGGAGGCATGGAGTATATTCCTTTATTTGTTCAAACAGAGCTTTATCCCAACACAGCGGGTGGTGTTTTAGTTCCCATGTTAAGTTGCACATTTCTTAATCACTTCTTTCTTGTTTTTGTGACACAACGGTCTTCCAATGTGTCTTCTGCTTTGCTAGAAGTAACTTCTCCATCTCTTTCGCAGGCTCATCCATCCCTACCCAGGCTGTAGTATTCACAGACTCATCCTGTTCTTCTCAACCCTATTCTATGTTCCTAAACAAATGCTTCTGAGTGCACAGACTCAGTTACTGGGACTCTAAATGCCAGTTGCTCACAGGTTTACATATGTACCTGAAGATGTCCTCTTGTCTTTAAATCCGAGTACTGCACCATGCTTTCCTTGTGTGCATTTGAATGATCCAATGCATTCAAAAGTGAGGTAAAAATGTAATCTCTTTCCACTGCTGGGAGAACGTTCCCTGCTGAGACGCTGTCATGCACCCACTTAAGCCAGTCTGGAAGTTCTTTCTAACTCTCTGTGTCCACCAAAGCTGTTCAATCCATTGCACAATACTTTCCATTTTCCCTGCAGAATACTTGTCAAGTCTGTTTATTTTTTCTATATCTCTGGTATCATTTCCAATCTTCTATGCTTTCTTTCCCGTGATACTTATTTTGCACAGCCCGTGAAGTGCACAGCAGCCCACATAATATTTTCAAAGAACAAGTCTGATTCTCGCACTTCCCTTAACACCCTGAAAGGCTTCCTACTCTTTGTCTTTTAGGCACATACTAGCACCTTCATGGTAACACTGCCCGGGGGCCGCTGCCTGTCTTTTCAGCTGCATCCCACTCTTCTCCCTCCGCATTCTCTCCATTCTTGTTCAAGTGGCTCTTTCCGGACCTTTGATGAGCTAATCTTCCCACGACTGGGCTTGCTCCTATGCTGGCCCGTCTGTCTAAAACCCTCTCTCCAATCTCCTCTAGTTTGCTCTGCCCTTCAGATGTTTAAGGACTCAAACCATGTGTACTTCGGGAAGGCCTTAGCACTCTCCTTCCTGACTCGGGTCATGTTTCTTCTTTACCACTTCCCACAGAGTCGTCTCCTGGCCTCGCTGTTCATTTTATTTTATCTGTAGCTGTCTTTAAATGCCCCTCACCATTTATTTGATGAATCTCAGTCTCCTACACTGGAGTAAAGGATCTGTTAGAACTGGAAAGCCTCATGCTTTTGCTGGCTACTAAATCACAAGCCCCAAACCCAAAGCTTGACTCATCCTATGTGCACAGGAAACATCTGTTCCTGTGGGGAAAAAAAAACCCTAAATTTTAAGCATTTTTCAAAGGAAGGGCTATAACCTTTTCACCATGAATAAATGCTTTCTAGATTCTAGGGTGCCTCATGCAATGGTCATAAGGGGGAATTAATTTTTGATAACATTCTGTGAACATTGAGTGCCAGAAATTCATGTGCCGCCTTGTGTTCCTCTAGTGTAAGAATTAGCACAGATTTTGTGAGATCTGCAGGAGCCAGTGAGTCAGTGAAAGGAGCAACCATTATTGTTCATAATCTGGCCTCGTCACCTGCTTCTACACTTCCTTCTACACCTTGTTATGCTGTTTGGCATAACTCTATCCCACTCCAATCCTTGACTTTATTTCTTTTTTTGTTTTTTTGAGATAGCTTTTCACGGTGTAGCACAGGCTAACTTTAAACTCATTGTGTAGCCCACACTGGCCTTGCATTCATAGCAATCTTCCTGCCTCAGCCTGCCAAGTGCTGTGATTAGGGCCATGTACCACCAAGCCTTGCATTAACCCTTGAGTTTAGATCCATTCATGAACTTTTGGCTGCCACCTTTTGGATCATAAAGAACATATCCCATATCTATATGAGACTCAGGAGTAGAACAACATAAATATGCTTTTGTTTTATAATATTCACAGGTGATTTTTACTTGGGCTTCTCCCATAGAACTATGTAGGTAGAGGTAGTGGGTTCTGCGGGAATAAGAATGCTGAAATTTTCCCCTTTAGGTGTTGACTCTGATAGATGCACCATGAACATTTTTTTTTGCACAAAGTTCTAATGATTATAGCAAATGCGGTGAGCAAAATACTTTATCATACAAAGAATCCTTGTCATCCTTGGAGGGCTAGAAAGAATATTTCTTAGATCAGACTATTTTCTAAGCCTGTTTCTGGGGTTTTGTCCTCCAAAATTTCTCCATTAAGTAAGTGATCTTATCATTTCCATTTTGATAGGCAGCAAACAAGGCTTGAGGGGAATAAAAACATCACCCAAGGAACACGTAGAGCGGGTGAGTGGGATCTGAATTCAGTGCTCCTAACCCTGCACTGCAGTGTCACTCAGGAGAAAGAAAATGGGAGAGTGAGCAGGCTAGCTCTTCTCAGCAGGACTTGACCTCCAGAAATGGCAGAGAAAGGTCATTAAATGCCACAGAATTTAGAATTCTTAAAAAGTATGTTGAGTGTCCACTGTAATCTTCATTAGCTTTGAATTTATCACGTAGGCTTGGTGGGTCACTATCCTCAAATATAAAGTGGGCTAATAGTGTCCTTATTTCAGGATTGTTCTGTGAGTCACCTCACAACCTAACCATATCACAAGACACCTGTAATGCTGCCAAGTGGTTATTCATTACTTAGTGACTAACAGCATGACTTAAGGAGAAAATGCTGTTCAATACTACAGAGGTGTATGTATGCTTGTGTATGGATGTGTATACTGAAATACACAGCAATACAGACAGACATTCATGCCTGTATTTAAAGGAGAAAACACAACTTTAAATTCAAGCATCATCATTATCTATGGCACACTTCTCTCTTTGCCCAGAGAGAAAGCTGTATTCCCCACGCATTTGACCATCTGTGATTTTAAATCTGCAGCACATTCACAAGTCCAGTCTTTTTGTCCCCAAAGCCCACTCTCTCCTCCTGAAGTGGGCAGGCAGGCTGCACACACCACCCTGTGGAACAGAGGGCTCACTGTGGCTCTGAGAAAGCAGCCTGCAGAAACACTTAGGGAAAAAGCATTAAGTCCAATCTTGAAAATTAATGTTAACTTTAGATGTTCAGATTTGAGTGGGGAAGGCTCTGGTCTACTTCACACAGGACCCAGTTATCTCACTTAATAACACAGTTGTAAATCTGAATAAAATTAAAAAAGAGATCAAACCCTGTAGACAAATGCTTTGGCTAAATGCCCTCTCTTGTGATCTGAATACCAACGACTGAGTTGTATAGTCATTTATAAAGGGGCTTGGAGGTAGGCAATAGTGGGGGGAAAGGGTCATTAATTTCAGCCCACCCAGAAAGGTATTAACTATACCCCATCCTTCTGGCTAGATGATAATTAAGCTGCCTCTTTTGTGCCTCCCCAGAGGAGGCATATATACTGTATTACTCCACAGCACAGTCCGTACAGTGCAATTGCGGTGAATCAAATCTTGTTTATCCTTAGATGGGGTGGGCGGGTTTGCCCAGTTAGGGGTTTTATTTTTAATTGGGGGTACACAGCGCAGTGAACATCCTCTTAGCTAAAAATTCTGGATGGCTCTTGGACATGCTTAGTTAACTCTCTCCCTGCCAATGCTTATTACTACTCTCAGGAAATGCTGAATCTTATCCACAAAAGCATTTTTCCCACAAAATGTCCAGCATACTTCTCATGCAACAGAGATTCTCTCACATCTTTCTGAAAATCATGCAAAATCTGCAGGAAACAATTTGTCTTCTTGAGTTACTTTTGTAACTTTGGATCATAAATCAATTTGGGGGGATCTAAAACTATGTTAAGAATTTCCATGTTCATGTTGCACACTATAATCTTGAGTCTTAGAGATGCTTAAAAGGACCTTTTAGGACAAGAAACCAAGGAATTGGAAAGCAAATGAATGATGTATGTAAGCAGATCATCTTATTCTGGTGACTTCCAGGATGTCATTTTGGGAAAATGAAAAAGATATACCATGGATTTCATTTAATTTTCACTGAAGTCATAGTCTGGCCATTTGGTTATTAGAGGTGAGTATCTTTTGTAGTTGTTAGGTACCATGTATATTGATCCTAAAAACAAGGAAATGTATGCACAAACTGACAACAACATCAAGGAGAGAAGATCTTTGATTTGCAGTAATCAAGGGTGTCACCCAGTACTGTGTGGGTCTAAATGCCTCTTTACTAAATGACTCAAGCTAAGCACCAAAGTGGGAAGAACATGGGATTTAGAGTCAGATCTAATCAAATTAATACCCAGAGACCCAATTTCATCCAGTAATAGAAGTGAAGGTAAAATATGAATGTAACAACATCCAGAAGTAACTCAGATGATAATGCATGCAAGATTCCTGGTACCCAACAAGCCCTCAATTCATACAACAACCTTTTTATACTTTTCCAAACATAAAAATCTCAGTCTGATCTCTTACCTGTCTGCAGGTGTTTTAAAGGCAAGGATATGACGGCTTTATCTTTGATGGCATCTGGTGAGGATCACAACATTGGTGATTGAATTAGTAGTAACCTTTTACATATGTCTAAATAATGTTTCCTTGGGAATAAGATGCAGTGAAATTACATACAATAGTATAAGTGATCCTGTTAGCCCAAGGCAAAGGTGATAAATAGTTACCAAAACAGTATCCTGAGTGGGGTTCACAGAGGAGAGGTTAAGTGAGTCAGTGAAAAGGGCTGAGGATGGTTTATCATGATGGAATACAATGAGTTAGGAAGACAATGGGATGGAGGGAATCTAAGGATTGGGGTTGGAACAAATCAACCAAGTACTTTTACTTTGCTGAAGAAAAGCACAGAAACATTTTGGAGGAAAGTACTGAATGCAGAATAAAGTAATGCTCACATATGTCATTGAAAGAAATGGGTGGTTTGAGTGTAAACAATGTCAGGTCCTCCTGACCAGAGAAAATTATGAGGCTCTCAAAGAAGAGTAGACTACTGGCTATGAATTCAGTGGATCCACATTGCATACTAATCTCCATTATAGTGTTCCTTATGAATACCTCTGATGTACCTCACCAGGAGGTCATCAGGACAAGAGGCAGTGGCTTCTAGAATCCCCTCTCCCCTACCTCCTTCCACTCTGTCCAACACTTCTCATTTTTTCCCTTCAAATTGGAGTTTATTTCAATTTTCCATTAGGAAAAAAAGTATAAAAACAGATATTCGAACTGACTGGAAGGAGTAAAGCTTGTAAACCTCTGCTGCAATAGGAATAGAATTAAATTCTCAGCTTAACATTTTAAAAAATAAATTCTTTAATCTACCTGACAAATTCCAAACTACGTACACATGAACAAAACATCAACAGCCAAAACCCTCTTAGGAGATAGGAGTGAAAAAGTTAGACTGCAGGGCTGGTGCCTCTTTGGGTAACATGTCGTCTTACGCTGAGCATTAATATTTTAGATTTGAGGGAGGAACCTGTGTGCCCCACAGCAAGGTGGCAGCCAGGCCCCCACCCTCTGCATGCTTGCAAAAGAGTACACCAGGCAAGGGCTTGGAAGGAAGATGCTGCCTGAAGGCTGTCTCCAAATTTAATTGGCGCCAAACAAAAGGAAGAATTATATGTAGGTCAAATCAGACCTTGGAAGAAATTAACAGAGATACATGTACAGGAAATACGAGTATTGTTTTCAGAAATAAGATATAATCTACATGCTTCTTTGAGAAAAGATACTTACACATCTGAACATTAATTGGACTTAATTCTTTTAAAATGCACATGAGAACAGCTTCCATTCTAGTAAAGCAAAGCAAAGGAACAATAAAAATATCAGGACAGTGACCATTCAGAGAAACAGTTAGAACTGATTTAAAGACATTGACATTTTTCAGTTTGATTCAATCTTGTAGATTCTCAACCCATGTTTCTAAACACGGTTAAAACAGAGTCTCACACTGACCCTTGGTAAACAGAAAGAATATGTGTTCAACTGTCTAATGGAGACACTGAATGGAATTTTCTTCAAGTCAGAGTCTCTGTTTCTGCGGAACAAGTCTGTATTAAGTGTGGGTGAAGAGAGAAAGAGAGAGAGAAGAGAAAAAGGAGATGAAAATTGCTTTTAAGTTTGCTGGGCGTTTTGTGTCAGTTCTTCTTCATTGTAAATGTGGGAATTGTATTCAGTCCCATATGCTATTCTCTGGAATTCCTGCAAAACATGGATGACAACAGCTTTTCAAGCATGATTTTGTAGGGGTTTGACATACAGAACGTAAAATTTGCCATATTAACCATTTGAAGTGAGCAGTGCAGTGACACTAGGTGTATTCATACTGCAGCGCAGTCACTGCCTCCATCCAGCAGCAGAAAGTTCTCTTCTTTCCAAACAAATTCTGTACTTAAAAAACACTGCCTTCCCATTTCATCCCAAAAGGCCCTGGGACGCACTGTTCTTTCTTCGTCTTTGGGTGAGACACCCTAGGACCTCAGACAGATGTAATTACATAAGGGCCCTTTGTGACCGCCTTATTTCACTCCAGGCAGTGTTTACAAGGTGTATCCATGTTTCATAATTTTCTTCCTTTTAAAGGCTGAATAATATTCCATAGGCTGCATTTTACTGATCCACTCATACAGCAATGAACATTTGGATTATAAAACATATTTTCTTAATGAATGAGTGAAGAAATCAAAAGTCAAGTAAATGCTGAGTGGAGAAAACCCAGTCTTTGGGGAAAAAATGAACCCAGATACGGCCTGGTGTGGCATTACTAGCTCTGCAAACAGGGATGAAAAGACTGAATCTGCCTGAATGCTATTTTTTCATCTGTAAAGAAAGGAGCGGATTAAAGCAGACAGCTAACCAGCAGTACATACTCACCCTCCTTCCGCCAAAGGCCAAGGGGAGCAAGGGTGAACATCTCCTCCTAGCAACTTGCTCTGAGGTGAAGACAGAACATGAAACTACCATAATTACCAGAGCACATGCTGCCCTCTTTCCAACCTCTGCCATGGGCAAGAGAGAAGAAGTAACCTGGGCACAATTTGCATAAAACAAATTTTCATCCATCAAAACCATCCACACCAGTATTTACTGTATTTATTGGACAGTGTCATGGTTACACAAAGATGAACTCACGAATATACCAAAAACTCGCAGGATTATGTTTCCATAGTGATCCTCCCCACTTCCTGTCTTCTCAGAAGATGTGCTGAAGATCCCTGAAAGTGCACATTGCAATCTTGCCATGTACCTGGCCTCCTCTGGTACTACCCTGCATGCTCACAAGGAGCGTTTGTTCAACCTTGAGGGTATGGTGTGTCCAGGGAAGATATACCCTTTAAAGTTTAAATCTGTATGTATTTAAGAGCTGCAACGGACTGTCTTTTCCCTACTGGTCCCCAAGTGCCCCAAGTTTCCATGAGTTGAGCGGGAAGAAACCCTAGGCCTCTGTTTTGCCTGAGTGTCAAGATGGCTGCTTTCTCCCAAGTGGGGTGGACAAGTCAAGTGCTTAGAGTTCGGTCTCTAGTCAGGCTGAGCACCTCTGAGGAAAGCAAAAGAGTCAGCTACCTCAGTTTCCAAATATGCCAAACGAAGTGCCAGCCTTTTGTGCAACAAGTGCCCCACTGTAAGCAGATGAAAGATGCTCTGAGAGCAGCCATGTTTCTTTTTATTATTTGTCATCAGTGATCACCAAAGCCCTGGAGTGTTTGATGTGATTGCCTAGAAGCAGCAGTTCTCAGCAGTCCTGTCTTGAAAGGGGTCGACAGTGTGTAAGTAGTTAACCCTTGCCCTGCTGAGAAGCCCGGTGTGATCACACACATATAAACATTTCTCCGCGCGGCCGAGCAAAGACGAGAGGCTATTTCTGCTCGCCAGTACTGTGCGGAAGATGAGCTCCCCCTAAAAATCAAAGCTTCGAGGGTATTATAAGTGAAAACCCCATGAGGAAAAATAAAACTGCAGCTGCAAAGCTGATCTTGGACGGCAGAAGCTCTCTGCGTGGTTTTCAAAACAAGGCTCGTCCTTGGAAAAACTGGTTAATCACACTCACTCGCGAATTACCACTCATTGGGGTAGGGACCAAACCCACCAGGGTCGTTTTGATCGCGTTACACTTGGGAAGCAGAGCACTTGAAATTCAACATCACTCATTCCTGCAGCTGCAGCTGTGCAGCCCCAGCACTCTCCGTTTCTGCACATCCAGCTGTGCTGAAGGCCAAGCAATTCATCGGATCGTCTGATTTTTGTATTATTTTAATGATAAATATAGGAGATGTTCAAAGCACAAAGTAACCCCGAAGCTCCTCTGCTCTGGCCCACTATATTATACTCTTGCGTTTTCCGCCTCCCTAATTAATCAATAACAGCTTAGTTGATATCACATTTTACTTTCTCAACTTATCCAGTACTAACCAAAAAAAAAAAAAAAGAGGAAAAACTGGAAATTACAAAAGGGCTGCAAAAAATAAATAAACCACACAGCAGATTTGCTATGCTTAAGGTGGATGGCAACTTGGGGTTTGGAGATTTAAGGAAAGAAGGCGTAGACAGAAATGCATATATAAATTTTTTTCTCTTCAACTTGGCAGGCCTAATATTAAAAATGAAATAGTCCGTTACTGGAGGTTCGTGGAAGATTTTCAGTGAAAAAAAAAAGGGTTCATAATTTAGTAATTGGAGAAATAAAAGATGCGTTTCCAACCTGGCATTAAAAATCTCTAATAAAATAGGGAAAATGAAGGTCTAAGATGACAGGCTTTATCAAAGTGTTTATAGAGACATTATATGTTCCCGTAATTGTTTAGGCCAGTGAATTAATGAATCCTCCCTGTAAGTCTCCATTTGAAATGATTTTGATGGTGTCTGCTGCTCGGCTGCTTTGGAAAAGCCTGTTGTCTGCAGCTCCGGAGCAGGGCCTTGAACCCTGCCATTCAATCCCTTTCAGCCCATCAGCTGAGTCTAATTGCCAGAAAGCACAGGAGACCCTGGAGCCTGATTGTTCCCCGACCTCCTTTGAGGTTTGGAGGCATGAAAAGCGACAGGGAAAAAAAGCTCCCTTTTGATCTTCTGTGTGTTTCTCTCTCCCTCTCCCGCTCCTTCTCTCTCCCTTTTTTGTCTGCCCACTCCTATGCTAAGAATGACACATTTCTTGATAAGGCTTCTTCTCCTTCTTATAAGGACAATAATTAATAAGGCCTTTACAAAACGAGGCTTGAATTGGTGTCACCTCAGGGGTGGTCTGGGGCTCTGAAGTGAAAGCTCGGTGGGCTCGGGCCTGGTCTGGCCTCTGCACAGGTCAGCTTTAAATACCCTGACCCCAATTTTCAGTCTCTTTCCCTAATGAGGCGATTCGCACAAGGACACAGAATTATACGTGGAGCGAAAAAAGACAAAAGAGGCAAGGTGCAGTTGACATCACACTAGCACATTTTATTATCATCTCTGTGCCTGTGACATCACAGCCGCGCAGGTCCTTAGAGCAAAGCCCTCTCCCTCAGTTCCTATGGCGCACTGTGGAGAATGACTTCACAGACCTCAGGGAGCGGCCTGCCCTTCCACCAGCTCGCAAATGAATGTCCCTGGCTGAGCGCCTGACCAGTTGCGGGTCCCTTCTCGAGCTTCAAGCATTGCCAGAAGGACTTTCTAAATTTCTACACCACTAGTTTCCATCAATCGCTTGGATAAAATGGCATTATTTGTAGCCATATAATTTTACAGGACTTATCATGATGACGCCAAGAGTGTAACTACTGTGGGTGTTGTCTGTCCTAAGTCTGGCTAAAAGCAGGCTGGCTTTGGATGGCACAAAATGAGAACACAGCCTCTTGCTGAAACCTACAAGAAGCTTTTAAACTACCCCGGTAACCTTAGTAAATTACATGGGTTCATTGTCCCAGAGTGCTCAGTAGGGTAGATGACCTGATGAATTCTGTCTTTTTAGCTCATAATATTTTTCAACTAATAAAATGATAGGATTTAAGGGAAATGAAGAGAGTCAGTTGGGAGTTTTTGTGGGACACATAAAAACAAGTCCCAGGCTCCCTTTCAAGATGACTTCCTCTTACATCTGACACATTTCCCTCACTTGCAGAAAGGTTTTCAACTTAGAAAAAAAATCAAAACTAGAGGGAAAACCTACATTAAGAGAATCTGATAGAAAATACATAGGTTCACAAGGCAAAAAGAATACCGAGTCTAGAAAAAATGGATTGTCAAATAAATATTATAAATCTAGTCATACCAAATAAAATGGAATAGGGTAGTTTCATTTTCCAATAATGGTTTTGTTTTCTGTTAAGTGGGTACATCACTTAAATTTCTTCTTATGAAGGATGGCATCAGATACCAGAAAAATAATCAGCCTTCTAAAAGGATCACTACACATTGACTTTCTATAAATATGGGCAATTAAATAAGACTACTTGCTCTGAATAATGAAGCAAAGAAAATGTGTCATAATAGTAGATTTTATTATGACAGGACTGATACTTAATAGCATCCACCTAACAAGAAATGCAGGCTAGCAGACTACTCTGGTAAAATTGCTTTCATGTCAGAGGTTTGTTCACTGGTGCCACCATGGTCTAGGAGTTGTTTTGAGGTTCAGGTAAAAAAAAAAAAAATGTCAGTAAGCTTAATGAAAGGCTTTAAGAAAAAAATATAAGATGGCAAAAGGGAGAAGTTTAAAAAGGAGGAGAGAAAGACAGAGAGCTGGAGGTCTTTGCATTTCAAGAACTTAGAAGGCAGGAAACCTGCTCGTCTTGGTGTAGGCAGGACCTGGTGAAAATATTCGACTCACGAGCTCCTAGCAGAGTGATGTGTGTCACTTCTCCATCAAATACATCATTTCTAGGACAAGACCTGGAGGACCACTTTTCCCTCTGGTGTGACAGTTGACCATGTCTAAGGTCGTTATGAACAGTCAACTCGAATACCCTAAGACCATCTCTATCACACCACAAGGAGCTTAACCGAAGAATAGACCTCAGTTACTTCAGGTTATTGATACTTGAGGACTGTTTGTTACCTCAGCATAACCTGTCTATCCTTCCTGATGTCCTACATCACTGATTCAAACATCTGAGCTGAGTCAAAGGCCACGTGTTATGTTGAAGAAGGAGACAACATAACTATATCAATGAAGCCTTATGTGGGGCGCTTTTCCCTGCAGCTTGACACTGCTGATTACAAATAAAAGTCGTTTAAACCTTGTAAAGAATAAAAGATATTGACCAGTAAAATTCTTCTTAAGCTACATACAGGCTACACAATGAATTAGAAAATAGAGAAATGATGAAGAACAATACATGAAAAAACAAAAATTCATGATGCTTTCTTAGAGAATCATTTTGTACTCTGTTTCATTTTGACTTTAAGAAATATTATTTTTCTCACATAAGCTATTCTTTGTTAAATATTACATATAGTAATTAGTTCATTATGATATTATCAAGTCCATTTTAATTATTTTTCCAGTTTTTATTTTTGTATTACTACGTGTTTGCAGTCTATAACTATGAAATTCCTTGTGGGGAGCTGATAAATGTACAAAACACATCATAGTTCTTTTTCTCATTCCCATTCTCTCCCCAGTCCCTCTCTCCATCTCTTTTTCCCCTTTAGTTTTCTTTTGCAAAAGGCCTATCTTCCTTTTTCCTATTTTTTTTTTACTTTTGGTACCAGAAATTGAGCTCAGGACCTTGCACTTACCAGGCAGACGCTGTGCGGCTGAGCTATACCCCGAACCTTTTCCCATTAGCTTTTATCTTTCTCTTTACTTATATTTTCGGTTCTTTGTATAAGAAAAAATATAGGATATTTAAGTTTGTGGGTCTGATTGATTTCACTTAGCATGACGGCCTCAAGGTATGTCCATTTTCCTACAAATGTTTCAAGTGTATCCTTCCTATGGCAGAGTAATATTCTATCTTGTATAAATACATTTTCTTTATCCATTCATCTATTAATGGATATTTAAGTCACTTTCAAGATTGAACTTCTGTTAATTAAGCTGCTATAAGCATGTGTATCCAGTTATTACTATAATATGCTGTCTATAGCTCTTTTACAAAGACACGTACAAGGGGAGTAGCCTGGCCAGATGTGATAATTTTTTCCAAGCGTGAAGTGAACCAAGAGATGAAGGGAGATGTGGATGAGGGAAGAGGAAAATGAAGGAAAAGAATTAAGATAAGTTATGCACGTGTACAAGCTTCCACAATGAATTTAATCATTATGTGCTGTAAACATGTACTAATAAAAAGATAAAAATTTAAAGAATGAAGTAGTACATGTGATGCTCTAAAGATTAATAAATCTGATAAATTATATTATTCTTTGGCTAGTCAAATAGAATCTAGCAACTCCAAATTTAAACTTACAACATCTGAATGAGATCAGTCAGGTAATGTACATTTATAAATTACAAAGGTATATTATGAAAATTTAAAGAAAGACAAGGACTATAGCAGCTGGAAAGGCCTCGTATTTTTCATCAAAATGAAAGAAATAATAATAGTGCAATTCAGCAATGAACAAATTATATCTATGATTTAAATTCAGGCCTTCAGACACCAATATTCTACACTTAGGACATGATGTCTTTGAATTGAAATTTCACAATATACCACAAATACACATGGCAGAATCCTTCATCAAAATAACAGTTTTACTATAAAACTTAGACTGTTGCATCGTACAAAGATTTTTTTGATTGGATATTGGTTTTGGCCAATGACTTTGATCTAAAAGGAGTTTCAAACAAATTTCCAAAATGTTGAAAGATCTCAGCTTAGACTCCAGCTCTACCACTGAGTATCAGTGCGACTTCAGGCCCATTTGTAACCTTTCCAATGCCCACTTTCCTCTGTGTAACAGTGGGGAGAAAGTGGGCTCGAGGTATAAGAAATTGCACCCCCACAGTTGGAGAGGGAACGTCAATATGGTAAGAGTCAGAGGCTCAGCATTAGACCAGAGTGCCCGGCTCCATGGCTCTGCAGGTTGTTTGGCTGTGACTTGGTGTCAGTAACGCCTACGTGAAAGTGACTAAGAAACAGAAAGAGCTGGAAGTGGCTTCTGCAATACACAGAGGAGGACAGGGTCTTCTGTAGCTGGAGTGACTGAGGGCAACTGTTTTCACCTGTACTGATCCTCGGCCCTGCATATTAGAAAAATTTATCATCTGATTGAAACCTTAAGTCTTTAAGATCATAATAATTTTGCCCATACTCCCAAAGTCTGGAAAATCAGGAATTCTTGAGGATCAAGCACCTTTGCAGTACTTTCTTTTGTGTGTAGTAATTGGAAAGGAGTTTGATCTCTGGCCTCGCTGGGAACTACCAGCTGCTTTCAGAGCCCATGTGGGATGTATTTGTTGCACTGTTAAAACCACCCTGTTCATCTCCAACCATTTATCAATATTATAGCATTAGAATTTATTTTAAGCCACAGTATGGTTCATGGAAACAGTTACAGGTTTTTAAAATAAATCATGTTTTCGCCTTGAATGTAATTGTAATTCTTTTTTACTTTCATTATATTTTGTTAAAGTTTTAATTTGACTAATGATTTCCTATTTGGAGAACTATATTCCTAAGTCTCTCTATTTATCTATCTCTATATATCTGCCTCTATTTCTATATCTGTGTCTGTCAAAGGAATAACAGTATAAATTAAAACGAGCCTTTCCTGTAAGTGGATCCTAAGCAGGTGAATACAAAACTAAGATTATTGGGAGTAGGAATGACTTGCTATGATAACCCAATAAATGACCATGAAATAATAATATATTTTCAGGTAGAGGCTTTAGGCAAGCAAGTAGCACTACCAAAAGAGAGCTTTCTCCCTGCCCCTTTAATTTTTCTCTTCACATAAGTGTAACAGAGAAAAAAACAAGCAATTCTAAGAAAAAGGAGGCTTTTATCTCTGCAGGACCCAAAGTGAGAGCTGGATTTCTTTGCTAATCAACATCCCAGAATCCAGTGGGTGATAGACAGGATCATCCACCCCCGTACAAATACCTTTGAGGACAACGCCAAACAATGACCAAAAGATTGAAAATGTTACTGATCAGTTTCCACATAGGGGTCAAGTAAGTGGTCAACCTAGCATAATCACTGACGATCAGAACTGGCTCAAGACAGAAAACAGACCAAAATATTAACAGACAACATCAGGTAATAAAAGAATCCTAAAAGTTCACATATAATCCCTTGCTAAACCTCTGAGAGCCATATATATCGAGGAATTCAGAATTTTCAGACTTAAAAATGTATGTGAGAATCCCAGCAGGGAAACCTCTGCTTCCTCTTTATTATCTAGCACAATATCTCTCACATAAGTGTATGGATACTCAGCATGGGACAAATGGAGACTTTCAGCAGCTTGATGGCAGTGACAGGTCAATATTTGTCATAAAATAAATTGTGGCAAAACAAAACTTTTGCTTGTTAAAGGTTCATTGGTTTTTGAATGACAGATAAGAGATTATAGATCTCTACTAATTGTGGGAATCACAGTGGTTATTAGACCCTTTAATGTTTAGTAACCTGGTGCTACATTCACAGGAGTTCTGTCATTTCTCACCAAATCCCCTTATTAATGTTCGAGATCTAGTGTTAAAAGCCCTACACCATCTTGAGACCCATGTTCATCACTTAATCCAGGAGAGTTGCCACAGTGGTAAGACAGTGATCCCCAGAGTGCGTGGGTCACACTACTGGTGGCAATGTCCTCTGCACCATCCTCACTGGGCACCCAAGAACCTCATGTTGCCTTTGGAAACCCTTCCCTGCACTGTGTGTGAGAGTCCTGTGGATGCTAATTTGTTTGTGCTCCATTACCATAAAAGACATATTTCTCAAGCTACCACTTGACAAAGGCAGAGATTCATGTTTATATGAATACAGCTTTATTGAGGTACACTTTAAATCTCACATAATAGGAAAGCATACCTTTTAAAAATCACTTATCGCCCCTACCTCAATCTCTTGTCTCAAACACCATTTCAATCTTTTTTTAATTCAAAAGAATCTACTAGGCTTATCGGAAGATTTCATAAACTGTGCTGATGCATTCTTTAACTTTCTCTGGTTTTCGCTGGTTTATTAGTTTAAAATAATACCCTTTCATTTCGTTTCCTGCATGATGTACACTGCTTTATCATTCTGAGGACACTTTGCAGCACATGGCACTTCAGCTGAGATTTTTGACCCTCTCTTCTCCGTTTCTCTGTCTCTGTCTCTGTCTGTCTCTCAGTCTCTCTGTCTCTCTCTCTCTAAGTGTGCATTATACGTGTTTAATATACTTGACTCTGAAGTAAAAAGTCAGAGAAGGGATGGCAAAGACAGCATGTACAAAAGATCAGAGAGGTGTGAAAAACTAACTATTAAGATTTTAAACAAACTTCTCTGGCTTCTTTGTAAATTAATTCCCTAATGTAAGGTTATAACTTCTGTATTTTTGTAACAAAAGAAATCTTCCCAGTGTCAAAGTACTAACTTTGAAATTCTCTTTTCATCCTCCGAACTCTCAGCAACAGTGTCAAACTTAATTAACTTGTGGAGTTACCACATTTACAGTGTTTCTCCGCCAGTTTCTCTTAAACAAGTGACTCAAAATGAAGGTCAAGGCTATTTTTTCCCCCAAGTGAGTCACAAAAAGTACTTTTCTGTGTAGGAGGACATAAAATCAGTGAAAATATGCAAAGTCACCGAGTTTGTAATGACTTCTCTTTTAAAAGAAAGGTTTTAAAATGAGTTTTTGCTGTTTAATTTCCCAAATGATTATGCGGGAAACGGCAGTACAGTCATAGATTGGAAAGAAGCCTTCTCACACATCGCCACGCACCACTTTTGTCTGACTGCGCTCTATGCCAACACAGAGGAGATAATACAGACCTTTAGCTCAGGACGCTAACGTGGCTGTGAGTGCTTACGTGCAGCATGCACTTTAGTGGAAAGTGTTATCATGATGCCATTCAAGATGAAATTTCAAAACAACAAAAAATGTTTAATTGTACAGCAAATGCTTTTAGTTAAGAAACTGATAGGATGAGCTATTACAAGAGAACAAACATATAAACAATGTGAACCCAGTTGTCACGTCAAAAAGAATTCCCATCACGATGATTACCCTCCCAGAAATCAGACTGCTTATAGGAAGCAAACGGATTTCCACCTCTTTCTGTACACATATTGAAAATTTTCAATCCAGCCCAGAACAGTACTGGGGCTTTCCTTTCATGTGACCTAAGTTATAGAAGAAGTTAGCTCAAGTAGCTGGAGCTAAAAGCAGATACATAATCATAGCAAATTAAGACAAAGCTAAAATTGCTGTGATTTAGCAATTTTATCAATCATATTATTTTTGCTACCTACAGTATTTTTCAAAACTGTTACGAATTTCATTTTTATTCAAAATAGAAAATAAAGGGAATATCAACTGGAAATTTCCGTGCTATCGGTGAAGCTGTGTTATCCAGCGATGTGATCAATTGAAGGCTAGAATAAGCTGATTTTCTGGGCTGCGAATAGGCCACGTATATGAATGGCCTCTAATAGTCTGCATGATATGGAAACTGCATAGTGAAGTGAAATGTGCTGACGATTTGTGTATGAACAATGGTTCATTTTGAGAGAATGTAGGTGAAATCTTGCATGCTTACCCCTAGAGTAAATGTAAGATCCAAGAACCAGAGAAATCGCAATACCCAGTGTCTCCTTGTGAGGTCACCCACCGCTAATGAGCACCGTAATGAGCGCAGAGGTTCTCACAGATTAGGCATCAGCCTGCTAACGCTTCCCGCCAGGGTCCCCTCCAGGGAAGCTACTTAGACTACAGCTTCATAAAGACATCTGTGCTTGTCTCCGCAAAGACGCAGCTCCTAGAGAAGGAGTCATTTGTAAGGATTCTTCTTTGCATCCTATAATGTTCTGGCACATTAAAAGAAGTCCAAGGGTTAGTAGACGAAAATATTTTGGATATTATATTCTCAGGGATGAGCCATTATTTCTTTGACCATTAGACTTTTCCATTTAATTCTCCAGACTTTCTGTATAAAATAAAAAAATATATATACTCACACACAGACACACTAAATGGTATTTCAGCAAGTACTACTGATCCTAGCTTTTGACTGTCTGCCTAAATACAAGACAAAACAGGGCTTGGTGATATTGAAACATCCAGACATTCAAAATATTGGCTACAATGCCAAAAGCACCTCCGGAGTCTCATAAAATTGCTTTAATGATTACACAGAATCAAAAACTCAGCTTCTCCTACTCTGGTGTACAGAACAAGTCAGACATGCAAATTTAATTTTATTCAGCAATAAAAGTTTAGGTGTTTGCTAGCAAAATACACATTTAAAACTCTGATATGAAGGTATGCAGTTATGTGTGAGCACTTAGAAGCAGAGTTTGCTCCAATAGAGGTGCTTGCTAATTGGGGAAGATTTGTATATTTTTACGCATTCTTCTTTCAACCTAAGTTGCCACTATAGAAAATAAACAGCAGGCACCCTCGAGTTTAAATTAAGTCGTCAACGTCCATGCTGTAGCTGGAACTGTGCTCAGTGCATAGAGGGCAAATGTTAAAATTCATGTGCTCTGATTCCTGCTCTCTGAATGAAAGATGCACATAAATAAATAAATAAATAAATAAATAAGTATCCGAACAAGGTGGGGACGTCCCCTACTTTAGAGTTCATTTCAGCACAGCGCAAAGTATACAAATGAACATTTCATCTGACTCCCAAATCTTGGACTGGTCATGTAGGCTGTTACTAAAGATTCCGTGAAGGCATAGTAGCAATGAAAGACTGACTCAACTGTGCAAAATTATACTTCCTGTAAACTATCTTGATCTAATTCTTTCCCCAGAGGTACCCTCCATGACACGGCTTCAGTCTTCTTGCAGAGATCTCATTCTCCCCTGGCCTCAGCGTCACTGTATCTCATCTCTCCTCTTCCCTATGACCGCTTTCTACCTTGTCCTTCCTTCCCTTCCCACTCTGCCTCCCGTGCTCAAATGCGGAGTGATATCCCTGCACTTGTTTTCAGTCATGATTCCCCAGCAACAATCCTGATGCACTCAACAGATCTCTAGCAGCAGAATCCTTCTGAATAAGGAGTCCTATGTGACTGCCCAGCTCGCATGCCGGTAAAGCCAGCTTTGTTTAACAGTACCATCTATCTTTTCTTTATACCCCATGGTCCTTTATTCTAATCATTTCCCTCACAAGTCCAGAGACTCTTTTTCTTCACCTACATATAGGTTGACTAAGTCTTAGTCAACTTGGGCTGTATTTGGGATCTGCTCTCAAACAGTTGCTTAGTGATAAAGAAAAGTCTTTGTTACAAATGACAAGATTTTCTTCCTTTTGTGCCTGAATGGTACTCTGCCATTTATGTGTGTGCATACACAGACAGAGCTACACACACAGATCATATTTTCTTTATTTATACTTCCACGGATGGATGCCTAGGTTGTTTCTATATCTTGGTTACTGTGAATAGTGCTACGGTAAACATAGGGTGGGGGTAGGTATCTGTTCAACCTACTGACTTCATTTTTGGGGGGAGGCTGTATAGAGGAAAGGGATAGCTGGATTGCAGGTTAGTACCATTCATTCGCTTTCTGTACATGTTCTGTGACATCAGCTGACGGGTGGAAATTCTACTCCGTGTGACTAGTCATCTTCCTCTCTGCCACTTAGGAGACCTTCCCTCTTCCACTGAGCTTTACCTATGGTCTCTGCTCAGTCTCCTGACAGGAAGCTCCATCTCATACTCATGTGGACCGCACCTTAATGCATACATTCTACTCAAGCTTCCATCTGCTGCTCCCAAGGCTGTTCTCGTGCGTGAGACCCTCTTTGCCATTTCGTTGTGCCTCCTCTTTCCCAGCACACAAGGAGATGTGCCAGCGCCGGAGTCCCCTTCTCTTTGCAATCCTCCTTGTTACTGATTTTGCCCTCTCAAAACCTTCCCAAAATCCTTCTCATTGAGACTTTGAGGTTTAAAGAGCTCTAGAGTTGGATTTCATAATTCTTTTATTTCTATCTACACTCACTCCCCAAAAAGGAGCCCTCTCTGGTATGGATTTAATACAACCCATAAGAAATATGACTCCCCAATCACTTCCTCATTATTCATATACATTCCAGGCAGCAAAGACTATTAAAGTTTTCAAGAAGAGTTTGGACCTTCCACATATCACCTAAGTCCAGAGGGCATTGTAGTCTCATATAGTACACTGAGTAAATAAAATTCCTTAAAGAAAGCAAGTTCTAAATGCTATAAAATTATTTTATATGATATAGACTTGGAAGATGTGATAAAATTAAGACCTTGAGATGAGATTATCCTTTATTATCTGATGGGCCCTCCATGCAATCATGAATGTCTTTGTAAGACAAAGGAAGAGGAGATGTTTGAACAACACCACACGGAGATGATGTGAAGATAAATACAGAGGCTGGAGTGGTGTAGTCATAGGCTAAAGAATTCCAGTAGCCACTAGCATTGGGTAAGTTCAAGAAAAAGATTATCCCCTAAGTAATACAGAGGACTGTGCTGAGGATGTCTTGATTTCAGCCCTGGAATACTAAGCTCAGCCCTCTGTAATCTAGAGCTGGGAGAGAATAAATACAGATTGTCTTAAATCATCCACTGTGTGGTGGTGTGTTTCAGCAGACACAAAAATCGTAATACAACTTACCTTGGCTCCAGCTTGACAGAAGAATGGAGGTTGGACACAGCTGTGGATGATCTGTGTGCTGAGGAGCTGCTGTTCCCTGATTTCTGGTACACACCCTAAAGCAGATCAGTGGTGACACTAGACAAGCCAGGTAAGGAGCTTTCAGTGGACATACAGGATTGGTTTTTATCCTTTATTATACATCCTACTAATTTCAGAGGCCATAAAAACTAGACTACCCAGGCAACCTAGGTGAAACAAAGCAACTGCAAATGCCGTGAACTTGGTCCACATACTGAGTACAGTATCTAAATTCTAGCAAGACGAATCTAGACTATATGCCCAAACAAACTATGAAATGAGGCAATGTGAAATTACAACAAGCACCAAACCCCCACAGATTTCCCTTTGATTTGTAAGCTTACTTGGATGTCACTTTGACTTATCACTTCATCACTCTGTACACATTTCCTTCACATGTAAAACTCGGTTCACACTATAGATCTTTCAAAGTCCATCAATGTATGATTCTTTCTAAAGACTGTTACAGTTGTTCATGAATATGATTTTCATGATTTTTTTTCTGAATGAACAAGGATCTCAGTATCATGTAATGGAGGATCTATAACTCCTTCCAACCTGGTTTTTCCATGACTGTGGTCAAAATGGGGCAACCTTCTAGGGTTACCCTTTCCGACAATAGGAACCCTTCCAACGGGAGTGGAATCCTGTGTACTCTTTCGTGTCTGGCCTCTGTGTCTAAGTAGCAGCCCCACCTGGTCCTATTTACACTCAGGAACCTGGTTCTTCTGGGTTCGAGCTACTACAGAAACTTAAAATGAATTTCTCCATCAGCTTCTGACAGAAATTGGATAGTGCCCAGAGTACTAATTATGTCTCTGGATAGGACAACTACATTGCTTATTTCTGTTGAAGTTAGCATTGAGGTTTAAGTCACTCAAATTCTGATGCTTTTACAATGTTTATGGCATCTTCAAAGTCTCTTTTTCTCTCATCATCATTATCGTCAGTCAAATTGACTTTCATAATGAAATCCTTAGACATCTCATATCTGCAACAATGTATTGACGTCAGCAAAGTCTTCAATCTACCTTCACTTAGGTTTTTCCTCCCCAAACCTTGTCGGAAGTGCTAGGTAGTTTTATAGCTTCCACTGGAAGCCGACCTTTCCTTTGAAATTTATAAGACAGCTCCCTGTCTCTTTCAAGAAGAAAATGGTATCTTAATAGATATAGACTTAAAGAGGTATCTTTTCCATCCACACTAACAGATGAAAGAAAATAAAATATACATCACTGATTAATCATAGTAAAGAACAATCCTAGTAATTAGTACTCCATGGCCAATAAGATCTCAGGATATCTTCTGACAACACAAGACATATAGCAAATGATAAGACCTACTGCATTTGTACTAGTAAGTGCCATGCAGGGATAAAATATAGGAGCAAACTGATTATAGAGTGGAGATTCTGGTGACTCACTGTAGCAAGACCCTTCCCCAGAGGAGTGTGGTGAGGGGAAGACTTCTCTGAGTCAAGAAAGGCAACAATGGTTGGGTTAGTTCCTAGATATGGATGTATAGTTCTAGTACTTCTCTGTAAGACAGATTGTACCCAATCAGGCTGTAGTATGGTAAAATTTATGGGAGACAAAGACATAAAAATTATATAAAAGGCAAAACCCACACCATATTCGGGGCTCAGCCTTTTGATTATGAACACCCTGAGCCTCAGGCTTGCACAAAAAAAAAGCCACTTTCTGTAAAAACCCTTAGTGACTCATCCCTCTCTGTGAGAACCTTGCTATACTATGACACACATTTGATTGTGACACTAATGCTGAGCGCTCGTGTTTGAACATGACACATTTGGTAGCGACAATAGTCTAAGCACTCCCATTCTTTGAATCATTTTCCTGAGATTTATGTAAAAACCAGGGTGGGGTTACTATCCACTCTTAGGGGACCAGGAATAAGATAATTTAAAGAGATTCTACTTCCTTTGCATGACACAGGAGGACAGACGGATATGAAACCTAACTATGGAACATGAAACAAGTCCCCTCACCTCTCTAAGGCTACAAAGAACAAATTTGAAGTGCATTTTTCAAAGTAGACCTATCACATGGGAAGTAGTTCTCAGTGATGTGCCAGGACACAGTAAATACTTCACACAGAGCAGTGATGATGTCAGTCTCGTGCCAAGCTGGTCCACAAGAGTTGTGTGGAAGTAGGAAGGCACTGGGAGAATATATCTACCAGACTTGTTTAAAGCATGCAGATGGAAAAGTAATAGAACTCAGATTCCTTTAAAAAGTCCATTTTGTTTTGAGGCGACTCTTGCTTTTAAAGCCTTGACATTATTAAATATAAAACCTCAGGTTCAATTGCTTCTCAGGGCCAAGCAGCAATAATTTAAATTCATCCAAGAAAAATAGCATAGAAATTTGGAAATACTGCTAAAGACCTTTAAGGACATGTTATACTATGACATAATCTACTGCTAAAGCCCTTTCACTAAGGAGTATCTAAGGTATGGGTGAAGAAGACATATACAGTAGAGCAAACTGAAAACCTCCTAAATGTTTCCCAGTAATGTCTAAATTGGTGTTGACATAGTATGGTGTTTGCAAGGTGAACAATGTAATATAGGACATGTATTTTATAAGATTATTTATAATACTCACCAAAAGAATAATACATAGAGTGCGAGAAATCTGTCCAGATACTAATGACCAAAAGATCCAGCTGAGGGCCTGGATCCCACAATGTCTCATGCAGGCCTATTTCAGGGATCTGCACTGGGAAGAGCCAAAGATCAGTGGTGGAAGCTGGAAAGTCTGTGCCAGTGGGATAAAGGGTCTGTGCTAGCAGCCTGAGGGATCTGCACTGGAGCCAAGAGGTGACACTCAAAGTAAGAACCAGAGCTTCTGTAAAAATTATCCCAGACATCCTCAGCAACAGTGATTTCCCGAGCTCTTCTGAGGAAGAGGAACACTTAGTTCTCATCAGGAAAGCCAACGCAATAAGCTT
The DNA here is from genome assembly GCA_004027595.1 of Dinomys branickii. Taxonomy (NCBI): domain Eukaryota; kingdom Metazoa; phylum Chordata; class Mammalia; order Rodentia; family Dinomyidae; genus Dinomys; species Dinomys branickii. The sequence goes on along the minus strand of PVLD010003797.1, from coordinate 60,335 downwards.
CTGCAGAAGACTCAGCGGTGCACCATCTTCCCCTCCGGCACCAGGAAGTTGTGCCAAAAGTGAGGACCAGAGCTCCTCCAAAGGGAAGCAAAGCCATTCTCAGTGCCAACAAGATCCTGAGCTCCTCACATGATGACAACAGCCAAGTTCATCAGGAAGCATGACAAGCTCCTCCAAGAGAACCAACAGCTTCTTACAGATTTTCTGAGCTTCCAACAAGCTCCCCATAGCTTCTACCAGCTTCTAACAGACCTAATCACTTCCTCTTCTCTAGTTCTGCTTCTTGTGCTGCTGGCAACAATCCTCAGGTGGGCCTCCCACACCCAGCACCACGCTGATTCAGGTCAACTGGGTGTTATAAGTTGACTACCAGTTGTCAATCTATCACACATCGTAATATTATATAAATTTATTAATAAATGTATTTACCAGATATCTAATGGAAATACACATGTTGATATTAAATAAATTACCACTCATTTTTGCATTGTGTAACACTGAATAATTTCTATTTCATTATATTTTAATTTTTTAAAATATATGTTAAAATACTTATATACTAAATATAGGAGAAATTAATATAGAATTTCAATGCATATATATTTAATATGTGTATTTCCAAAGTACAACCATAGATTTTTGATTGGTTTTATAAGCCACAAAAATTGAATTATATAAAATAAGCCAAATAAGTTCAATTTAATGCTCTGTGGCTACATTGTAATTATGAAGTACTCAGTTAAAATGTATTTCAACATTTATTGAGTGGCTTCTGTGATCTAATCCCTGGGCCTGCACACATCATATTACTCAAAGAGCCCAGAGAGCAATACAATTTTATTCAAACATTTTATTCATTTAATCACATGTGTTTATTAATGCACATCTACCTAATGTCAGTTCTTTAAACATTAAGTTCTTTAAAAAAACTACATTTCTGACAAAAAAAATCAACATCATCAGCACTGACAATGAAGGCATTGATAATGAACAAACTAGAGTATATAAAACTTATTTTACATTTATCTACACAGAGGGGAAAAAGTGAAGAATGCTTCAAATGGCAAATATAAATGTTTTTGCACACAATTATGGAAAATATCATTTCAAATATTTGCTAACAATGAGACCCAGTTACTAAATATATTGGAATTCTCTGGGATGCAGTAACATGTATGATCTAGAGTTCATTGCTATGGATATCTTCATTTCAGGCATATATTAATTACATTTTCTTATGTGTTTTTAGTTATCAAATGCATTTAATCAATATACTTTTGAGAACAAATTAGCAAAGCTTTCATTTTATTATGAAAGGTTATGTTATATACTTTACATTTCAGTCATTATGTATTTGTTGTGCTTCTCATTTGGAAATCTTATACTTGCTTTGTTTAACAGAGCCAAAAGGCAAAGTGAAAGAGCCATGAAATTATTCATGCAGAATATTTGCACGGTGGAGGACTTTGGTAGAATTACACTTAAGGTCTAAAGATAAGGAGTTGGGTTTTATTCCTTACCATAAGTGCCAGCATTAATATAGTGAACTACATGTCTTTGGAAAACTTTACTCACATTAACAAAGTGTTGAGATCTTACTCTGCACCATGGAGTTATGTTAGAAGATGTAGAAAACAAGGGCAAACTACTTGGACTATTGCATCAGGACCATGAGCTCCTTCCCTTTCTACCTCCAACTTCCCTAGGACGGCTGTGGTGGTCTGTACAAAACAGGGGTCACTTGAAACTTAGATTCTAGGGAAAGGATGAGTGAGGGGCCTATGTCTCTCAAAGTCTCCACAAAGCTTGAAGAACCAAGGTCGAAAAGCTCTGGCAGGTGGGCTCTGCAATTGCAGGTTGAGGAGCAGTACAGACCTGCTCCCCAGTGAAACTGTTGACATTGAGAAAAATGCCGATTTCATGTCTCCATACTTGGAACCAAGGATATAGTGCAAATGGGAAAACACTGAACTGAGAAAGGTTACCTTAACCTGGTAGGAATGGTGAGAGTTGGTGGCATTTGAATCACAATCCGCTGCTATCCCACTTTCCACCATCCCAGCTCAGTGATGGAAACTCCAGCTCAGATGGGGATAGCTAAATATGTGGGGATCCCTCTCTGTACAGCTTCTCATTGGAGAAGCATGGTATCTTCCCAGGAAAAGCAACACCTCAACATTTCTCAGTGTGCTCCAGCTACCTGTTATAGAGGCTAAGTCCTTGGCAAGTATAGTCAAGAGGCTGGCTCTCTCTTCTTCTGCTAAGTCCCCAGATGTGGGACGGGGACTCTGTCTTGGGAGGAGTGCCTAGAGAATCCCGAGACACCTATATCCTTCACTCTGTTTACCCAATTCAAGGAGAAGCAAACTGTGAGGGTCAGAAGCTACAACGTCACCGCTCCATCCTCACAGCTAAAGAGAACTACTCAGAAAAGCAGACTCCAGAGTTTAACTCAGAGATTTTGTCCCAGGGTAGAGTCAGGTCATAAAACAGGGAGCTCTGAAACTCTTCCTCCAAAACCTAACGGGATTGTAACAAAGAAAGGGTTGGAATGGTAAACTCAAGAACCTTTTACATCATTGTATTCTGTGGTGGAAAGCAATTATAAGAATACTAGTTGATCATGTGGTAACATATATAAACTCTTACCTGAATAATTTACCAAAGAGACTCAGGCTTCAAAAAACAGCTCAGAGGAGCTCCTCTGGAATCAACACAATCTGAAACACAGACCTCAAAAATCTCTCCATGTAAAGAAATCGCATTTTAGTTATATCATACTGGGGAATAGTTTATGCACAAGGCCATTGTTGAAAATAAACAGGCAGGAAGTAGTAGAACTTAACAGTTAGGGATAGTTAGCAAAACTAAATCTACAACCAAGCACACCCCTGCCAAAACTGTCATTATCCAGGAGAATAATGCATTTGCCCAAAGTTCTTCTGAGGGACAGCATCAGAGGCTTCAGACTGTGAAGTTGAAGTGGACCTCACTTAATAACCCAGTTTGTTACTAAACATTGATTAATAACAAGCTCTAGATGGGTAGGATGTGGGTAGTATCCAGACTTGCCATAATAAATTTTTTAAGTCACTGTGATGTTTGTGTGTGTAGTGCAAAGAAATAGGCATGAGATAGATACATATATGCATTAAAATACACATTGCTGTCAACCCCCCTTAAAATACTGAAAAGCGGAGCTGAAAAGTATAGTAACTGCAAAGAAAGATCATCTAGAAGCGCTCAACAGTAGATTGTAACTGGTAGAGGAAAGAATTAGTTGACTTGAAGATAGATCAGCATAGATTATACAAATGGAGAAAAAATAAACAGAAAACAAAATGTTTAAATTTAAATTCTGATAAAATATAGCACATCATTTTTATCCCCAATGGTGATGTTAGTGCTGTGTCAAAGATCTGCTTACAAAATTCAAAGTTACTAAGATTTTCTTATGCGTTTTCTTCTCTTCTCATTTTATCTTCTACACTTATGTCCTTTTTACTGTTACATATGCTGTTATGTAAGGGTATAATTTTATCCAGTTTTGTATGAGTATCCAATTGTTTCAACATTATGTTTTTGAAAATACCAAGTGACTGCCATGCTTTTTGTGAAAAAAATATATGCAAAGAGTAACTTTCTAAACTCCCAACTCTATTTCATTATTCTATATTAATGTACAAGTAGTCTCCCCTTATCCATAGAGATTCTGTTTCCAGATGTCTAGTGGATGCCTGAAACCATGAATAGTACTGAACATTCTTTGTTCTTTCCTATACATACAGAATCATGAAAAAAATTTATAAACGAGTCCAGTGAGAGACTAACAAATGTGTGCAATAAAAATAAAAAACTTATAACCTTAAAATTGGTACAGTGTAGCCATGCTTTCTGCTCCTGATGACTTGAAAGTGTAGTTAGGCCTACAATGATCATGTCATTACTGAACACATGCAGACTACTTTCCTTATTATTCTTTAAGAAATATGATCTAACAACTAATTACCTATGAATTCACATTGGGCATAAGGGAAGACATGTGAAGGTTCATGTAAATACTATGACATTTCATATGAGATTTGTGCATCCCTGGATTTTAGTATCTCCAGGTCATCCTAGAACCAATCTCTTGTAAATATCAAGGGGTGACTGAATAGTATAATGAATACTGAGACTTACTGAATTGTTTATTTTTGTAGATTGTTAGTTAATATTTTTAGACCACAGTTGATTTCAAGTAACCTAAGCTGTTAGATGAGGGAAGACTACAGCTCGATGGCCCCCTCAGCAACACTCCATGTGGCTTTATAGAAAGCTACAAAGGGGGAAAGACTACAGAGCGGTAAAGAAAAAATATCATGTAATTTGCAGGAACATGGGTGGACCTGAAGGTCATAATGTTCAGTGAAAGACTCCAGACTCAGAAAGACAGTTGTCACACGGTCCTCCTTTTACGTGGAATCAAATTTATGGCATGAAAGAAAATGGGGACCTATTCTGAAGGGAAAGGGGGGCTGGGACAAGGTGCAAGGGGAGTAAAAGCCGATTCTAAGGAGTGTTGATACAATCAAAGTGTACCATATGCACATATGGAAATGCCACGGTGAAATTTATTAATTTTTACAATTATTATGTGCTAATGATTACAACAATAAACAAGTGTCACTCCCATAAAATCACAAGTGATATGAGAGTGAAACAGTTTAATTGCTGATATGGAAAATGATTTAGTAGCCTAGATCGATGATCAAACCAGATACAACATCCACCTAATACGCCAAAGCTGAATCCAGAGCAAAAGAGTAGCTGTCTTCAATTTCATGCAGGTTGAGAAAGCTGAAGTTACAGAAAAAGTTTGAAACTAGCAGAGATTTTTTCAAGAAGTTTGAAGAAAGAACTCATACCCTTAACAGTTACAGAACATTTTAACCCCATTGTTTAGAACTTCAGTTCAGAAAAAGAACCCACTAAAATATTACTGCCATTGACAAAGCACCTGATCAGCCAAGAGCACTGATGGGGATGTACAAAAAGATTAATGTTGCTTTTACACCTGCTAACTTGACATCCCTTCTGCACCTTATGGATCAAGGAAGAATTTGACATACATACTTTTTAAATATTATATTTCTTAAAGATATGGCTGCTGTAGAGTGGTCCATCTGATGGACCTGGGAAAAATAATTAAACCTTCTGAAAAGGATTCATGATTTTAGATACATGTAAGAACATTTGTGATGAATAGGAAGAATCAGATATTAAAACTAACAGGAACTCGAAAGAAACTGATTTCAACTCTTACAGGCAACTTCAAGACTTTGAGAACTTCCATGGAGGAAGTAGAAACATCAAGAGTTCTAGAACGACAAGTGGACCCAAAGTTGTGACTGAATTGCTACACTCTCATGAAAAAAACGATAATAGATGAGGTGTTATGTATTATGAGTAACCAAAGAAAGTAGTACCTTTAGATAAAACCTAGTCCTGTTGATGAGGCTGTGACTATGATTGGAATAACCACAAAATTTCTCCCCTAAATTTAAGTGAATAGCACTGACAGCAATTGTGAAGAATGACTCAGTATTAAGTGAAAATGTGTCTGTAACATGTTATCGAATAGCATCACCTGCTACACAGAATATTTTTGGAAAGGAAGATTCACTCAGGGTAACAAATTGCACTCTTGTTGTATTTTAGAAAGTTGTCAAAGTCACCCAAACTTCAGCAACAACGACTCTTAACACTTGGCCTATAAATGGCCAAGTAATTGTCAAGTAGGTCTGAGTCGTGGAGATGTGAGTATGATTTAGGCTTCAAGTAACAGAAGAGGGATTGGAAAGAAGTTGCTTCCACCTCTCATGGATGATTTTGAGCATTTTTAAGATTCACCAACTTAGCTGTTTATAAGAACATCTATGATTCATGTGAAGAATTCCAAACGGGAACATTAACAGAAGTCTCAGAAAAGTGTATTCCAAACCTCATGAATGACTAAATTTACTCTTTCATGGTTGAATAACCCTCCATCAGCACAAAGATTAATATTAGCTAAAGTCTGAGGTGGTAATTAGCACTTTTGGGATAGTATTTTAAATGATATATACATTTTAAGCATAATTATGTTGCACATTTAAGAGGCCACACCATAGTGTAAATATAACTTTAGTATTACTAAGAAACTGAAAAATATGTGTGTGATATTATTGCAATATTTATTCCACTATTGCTTTATTGTAGGGATAAGGAACCATACCCACAATATATCTGCCTGTATGCGTTTCAGCTATTCTAATAGTTGTGTTCTGTAGGGTTTCACCATTGTCATTTGCAGTTCCCTCTTAGATGGTAATGTAGGATATGACCTCACGTATCCATTTATGGCCCAAATACTGTTTCTGGTGAAGTTACTATTCAGCTTGCTTGCCAACATTTGAATTAGGCTGTTGCATTTCATATTGTTGGCTCGAGATAATTCTTTGCTTATTATTGACACAAGACCTATAAGTATCAAATATTATCTCTCAGCCTGTAGTGTAAGTTTCATTTTCTCATTTGTCTCTCAGTGATATTTAAGTTTTCTATGTAAAAGAGAATTTTTGAAAGTAACAAAACAAAAACAACATACACAAAAACAAAACAAAGCAAAAACAATAAAAATGATACAGGACTTCAAAACAAAATGGTAGGAATGAACAGTGGCTGTGATATCACATATTGTTATCTTCAGCAGTAACAATATGTTGCTCAGATTACCAGATATAAGAATGCAAGATTGATCAAATCATTAAAGAGAATAAAACATAATTTTAAAAGTCAGCTTTAAAATTGTGCATTTTATCACTCTTTTTGTTCATTGGGAAGCTTATGGCATCGAGTCTGAGAACTGTTTGCTTAACCTCAAGTCAAAAAGTTTTATTCTAAATGTTTTCTTTTAAAATATTCCAAATTTTTATCTATGACCTACAACCACTTCTCAAAAAGCTATCTTTTGTCCATTGAACTGTTTTGGTAGTTTCATCCAAATTAATTTTGTTCCGTTGGTCTACTTGTCTGTCTCTTCATCAGTACCGTACTAACTTATTGTTACATTTACAAAGTTGTCCTAAAATGAGGTAGTATAATTCCTGCAAGTCTATTTTTCAAATTCACAGTGTTTTCATAATTTCTTTTGTCTTTCTTTATAAATCTTACAATGAGATAACCTTTACAAACGTGGTGTTGAAATTCATGTGGAAATTTTTCTACTCAATGCATGTAATTTGAGACAATGTACATCTTTATTTCTAATTCAGGAAACATATATACAATTCTATTAATTTTGATCCATTTTAATACATTTCATTAACATTTTTTAGTCCTCACCATAGACATCCTGGAAACGTTTGGTTAGATATGTACATATGCATTTTATTTTGTGAAACTGTAATGTCTTTTTAAAAGGTTTCAGTTTCCAGTTATTCATTATGATAAGACAAAGTGCTATCGCCATTTGTGTGTTGATCTTATATAACTTCATTGTACCAACATACATTTTAGGATTTATGCAAAGACATTGGGATTTCTATGTACACAGTAGTGTCAGCCAAAAATAAGAATAATTTCAATCCTTTCCTCTCAGTCTCTATAAATTTTATTTAATTTTTTTCTGTAGATTTTCTATATTTAGCAATGGCTGGAAGTATAGCACTAGAATCGATAGAAGTGCTAGCAATACACACCATTGTTTTCTAACCAACTTTAATGGGAAATTGTGAATTATTACATTATTAAGCATAATATTAGCTGTAGGATTTTTTTTTTTTTTGTATAGGTAACTTTCTTTGATTTGTGGTCATTGTCTTTTATTCCTGACCTGTTCGCCACTATAGGACGGTTGTCTTTTTTTTTTTTGTCTTTTTACTGCTTTTCACTTACAGTTTTATTACGTGATATAAACGTCACCACTTCAGCTCTTTGGTTACCATTTGGATGGAATAACAGCCTTCATCCCTTCACTGTCAGCCTGGGTATATCTTTAAAACTAATGAGTCTTTCAAATGTAACTTTAATAAGATCTTACCTTAAATCAATTTAGAATGTATTTCTTTTAATTGGGTACTTTTGTCCATTGTTTTTACAGCATTTATCAGTAAAGAAATACTACTGCCTGTTTGTTAGTTGTTTTCTATTTAGTTATGTCTTCCTTTAGTTCCTCCCTTCTGGTCCTCTTTTCAGATGAGTAACTGTTTGCCTAATGGATGCACTGGTGAGCGTGGTTGCTGTGACCCTAGTCCTAATATATTCAAGGTGAAGGAGGTATTCGCTTCTCTGGCTTTTGGCTTCAGTCCATGGTAGGCTGGCTCCAAGGCAGAAAGATCATTGTGGATGGGCATGGTGGAGCCAAGGTGCTCACTTCATTGCAACTGAGAAGCAAAACACAGCAAAAGTTCACTAGTGGGAGATATACCCACCTCCCCAAATTCATGACTTCAGTGATTCACTTCCACCTGGGTCTCACCTCCTACCAGCACATTCAGCTCTGAGCATCAGTGAATCAAACAACTAGTGAGCACAGTGTTCCACCAGCAACCATCTCTTCAGGAATCCCTGTCAAGTTGACAGTTAAGATTAACCAACACAACAGTGTTCATTCTCTTTTGTGCCTCTACCATAGCTTTGCTATTAGACTTCCACGAAACATCTTATAGTATTCTAAGTTTGTAACAACTTACCATTGAATGCACATGAGAACTTCACACTTTTAACTTTTTTTATTCCTGTGCTATGTTATTGATATCTCAAATTATATTCTTTTGTACATTAGGTACCAGTTAACAAATTATGGTTATGATAATAACCTCTTTGGAATTATTGATCTTTTTTCTTAGTGTACTTTCATGGTGCAATGAAGTGACATTTTCAAAACTGGCATCTAATAAGACCGTAGTTATTTGAGTAAGTACTTATGAATGATTTTCAAAATAGATTTATCTAAATGGAAACAATTTTGATGTCTTCATCTTCTGAAATCATCATCAATTTTTATGTTTTGACCATATGACTCAAGATTGGATATCAAGGTGCCCTCTATTACGTGTTTTAAAAACTTAGAAAGTTACATTTGTACTCAAAGAGCACAAAGGTCCAATTCCTGTCTTAGCAAAAAGTCTGAAGAAAACTCTTCTCCATCACTAGTACGTTTATCTCTGTTTTTCATAGTTAGAGATGTCACGTAGTTTCCTCAGTATAACCTAGAAATAACTGCTGCCAAGATATGTCCAGAGACGTGTTAACATTCTGATAAATCCACTTGAGTGCAGCTGGAGGAATCTGTGACTGATGTGCTCCCCCAAAGAAATAAGGGACCCGGAGGTCAATTTTACACACCAATCTGACAATCAGCGTAACTGGATGCAGAAAGTGATGGAGTGTGGGTTATTCACACAGCACGGGAATCCCTCAAGGTGCTTAAGTGCCATAGCTCAATACCATAATCACACACTTGTCTTAATGTATCACAGTCTCAGTGGAAACACCCACTGCCCACTTCAAATGGACACGGTCTGGTGAACTTGATCAGATTATTGCTGTTGTTTCTTTCAAACAAATTAAGTTTATACGATTGTTCACTTTGTAGAAAACCATTATGAAATGTGACAGCCTGAGCAACAAGCAAACAAAGGAAAAAATACATTAGGCTAACTTACAAGAGTCCATCTGAGATGACTCATTCGGTCCAAAGGTTCTGTTCCTTACTGTATTGTAAGCAAAAGGAAACTTTCTTGGATTAGCCCAATGTTGCCAAATCTTTCAGGGGTCCTTGGAGCAGCTGATTGAAAAGGAGATTTTGATCACTCAGACCTATTCTAGGTACACTATGTCTATACTAGCTCTTTCCCCAGGAGCCAGAGTGCTGTGGTTTGAATGTGCCACCCCATTTTCTTATTTCAGAAACTTAATCCCCAAACTCATATTTGAAGCTAAGATCTTTGGGAAATAATTAGAATTAGACAAGAACATGAGAACGGGCCTGCAGGATGGAATTAGTGTTTTTTTTTAAAAAGACAACAATTTTGTAAAAACAATACAGAATTTCATGTTATTATACTGCATATTGTTTTCTTCAAAGTAGTTGCTCAGATGACCAGATATAGGTATGTAAGATTGGTCAAACAATATAAACAGTAACTCTTCCTTTCAATAAACTAATAGAAATTGGTACAATTATCTTGAGAACACACATATTCCCTCCTTCTTTTCTCCTTTCCCCCATCCCAGTTATTCTTTACCTTTTAAGCAGTTTCTTTCCCTTTCACAATGTGTATTCTACCCGTTGAATCTAACTCATTCTTTCAGTTTCTTACACTAGGGAGACAGTATGATGTTTACACATGTGAGTCTGATTTTTTTCACTTATTAGTATGGTCTCAAGTTGCATCCATTTTCCTACAAAAGCTTTGAGTTTATCTTTCTTTACAGCTGAGTAATACTCCATTGTATAAAACTACTACATCTTTTTTATCCATTCCTCAGTTGATGGGCATTTTGGTTGTTTCCAAAACTGAACTACTGCAAATTGTGCTGCTATAAACATGGGTGCATATAAATCACTGTTTTATGATGTTTTTTTAATTCTTCTGGGATGATACCAAGAAGAGGAATAGCTGGGTACAATGGGACCTCTAATCCTAGTTTTTTGAGGAATCCCCACACTCATTTCCACAGTGGCTATACCAGTCTACATTCACACCAACAGTGGAGAAGGGTTCCTTTTTCCCCACAGCCCCATCCAGCATTTGCTATTGATTGATTTTTTTGATGATACCCATTCTTAGAAGACTATATAGCATTTGTGGTTTTATAAGTACAAGAAAAACCCAAACTAGCATGACTTCTTTGTGTCACCAAATGATATGCTGTGGTACATTATTATGCAGCACAACAGCACTCACCAGAAACCAGCATCATTCATTGCCTTGAACTTCGCAGCATCCAGAACCATGCTCCCGGAGCCAGGATTATATTCTTTGCAGATTATACCCCTTATACTCTATAGATTACTTAGTGTCAGGTATTTTGCTACAGTAACAGAACAGCCATCAATATATGTGTTCTTCCCAACATCACCAGACACCACAGACATATTTAGTAGGAAAAGCTTTAGGTGACATTTGTTGAACTTCATCTCTTTTTTTTATTTTAAAGAGAATAAATAATCAATAAAAATGATACAGAATTTCAAAACAAGTCAATAGGAAATTGACAGTGGTTACTATATTGTAAAGCACCAGCAGTGAGGGTTGGGAAAGCGAAAGTCCTCTTGTGCACACAGTTATTACTTCTGTGTCAGGACACAATTCACACAGCTCAACACTGCCCTGTCTCCATCATCACCTTCTCACCAGGCCTTTACTGTGTATTTCCAGGGCCTGGAGTGCAAGACTTCATGTAGGCATGTGTGGGCATCCACGTGTAGGCAGCACACGGACCAGGCTTCCCGAGCATCCCCTCCTCAGTGTCTGTCCATTCCCATCTCATAACCTTTACAGCTCAGTGTAGATGCCCTGCCATTCCAGGTGCACAGAGGAGGACTGAAGGACCACAGCTTCCTTCTCCTCTAAGTCTACAGTGAGTGACTCCGCTCTTATTGTCGATAAGGCCTGGAAGTATTCTGCCTCTTCAACTCCTTCCTTCTCAAAAGTTACAAATCTTTATTGACTTTTTAAATCCTCAGCATGAAAGTTTGATCTCCAGTATGTGGTCAAAGTGCCTGAGGGCTACGGACTATGTACTATATAGTACGAGTATGACATATTTCTAAATCTACAGAAAAAAATTGTGAATCAAAATTCTAAATTACTATTTTCTTTTTCTCTTTAGTGGTTTGATCTTCTGTTCTTATATCTGGTAATCTAGGCAACTTCCTTGAGGATAACAATATGTGATACAACAAACACTGTTAATCTCTGTCATTTGGTTTGAAACCCTGTATCATTTTTAATGTCGTTGCTTTGTTTTGTTCATGTTTGCCATTGTTCTTTTATTTTTTGTTTTGTTTTACTGTTTAAAATATAAACAAAAACTTTCTCACTTGGAGTGGGAAAATCTTAAAATGTACATATAACATATATAATATATAGCATATACAATCTATAATACATTCTGTGTTATATATTAGGGAGTCTGCAATCTTAGGCCTATTCATTAGTCACATGGCCTATGTTATATATTTCAGCTTCTTTGGAGACAAAACTGTATGTTCAAAGGAACCTAGACTTTTGGAGGCATGTTGTCATGGATTTGAAATTTGCTTTAACATTTCGTTGCTGTGTGACAGTATGTCAGTATACCTTGACTGGTACCTTTATTAATCAGATTTTCAGAGACAATAAATTGTCTCCTTCTGATTGGATAATCTGAAGAGATTATTGATAGTTTTTAACTTGCTATATTTTTAAGTTGTCATTTTATAGGCGGCAAGATTTTCTATAATAATTTTTAGGTATTTTTTTATTTATTTATGTATTTTTGGTACCAGGAATCAAACTGAGGACTTTGTGTTTGCCAGGCAGGCACTTGTGCTGCTGAGCAATATTCTGAGGCCTATCTATCTATTTTAAAAACAGGAAGGAAACTTTATTTCAAATTTGTTTTAAAATTGCAGAGACCATCTGATATTTGAATACAGTTCTAAAAATATAAATAACACATATTCAGATCTATAATAACTCAGATTATATACTTAACATAAAATACAAAAAGTTAGTAGACTTCCAAAAGAAAGCATAATGTAAAAACCTGTCTGATTTTAAATTAGATACATTTTTTTGTTGTTTTTATTTGTTCATTTCAATCCTGTGGATTTAACACAAGGCCTCATTCACGGTAAAGAGTTTTAAATATAACAAGATCTATAAAAAATAATCAATGGCTTAATAAATTAATGATGAATAATTAAAAAATTATTAGATAAGGTTGCAAGAACAAAGGCAATATGTAGGCTGGAAAATATTTGTAAATCACATATCTGAAAAGATTTTCCTTCACAGTTGTTATGTTTGATACACTGTGTCAACTTGGGGAGTCTAGAGGTTTGGCTGAGTGATTCAGCAGGAAGCCAGGGTACTTACTTTGTTTACATCCTGAGCCTCTGGAAGAGGAGGGCATGAACACTGTGTGAGAGCTACACGCCCCCTGGGTGGGGGTAGCCTGTTTACAATGTAAGGGAAGGAGAGAGGCTGCTTGCTACCATTCCTCCTTTTTGCCGGTTGTTTACTGCCATGAACTGTAGCCCTCTTCTATGTGCCACTCTGCCTTAGAACCAGTCAAGTATGGACTGAAACCTCTACAAACTGTAAGCTAAATAAACCTTTCCTTCCTTCATTTTGGGTGTTGGGTATTTTGTCTCAGCAACAAGAGAAAAGTAACTAAGACAACAGTTATGTAAATGACTCACAAAACTCCATAATAAGGAAACAAACAATTCATTTTAAAAATGAGCTTAATACTTAAATATTTTCATTTTCACCCAAAAATGTACAGATGTTAAATAAACTCTGGGAAATTTGATCATAATTTCTTTTGTGGCATTCCATTTAAAAAGTTATGAGATACCATTACTACATATAAAGTATTTTTTTATTTTATGGAAAAAACCCCAAAATTTCAAAACAAAATGATAGGAGAATAACACTAGCTAATACATTGAGTATTTTTATCTTCAAAGTAGTTACCCAGAGTACAAGATACGGTCATAAAATTTTCTCCAAACAATGCTAGCATGAACCCTTCTTTTCAGTGAGCTAAGAGAAACTAGTAGTGTAACTAATCTTGCATTCTTTTTCCTGTTCCCTTTCCTTCCTTTCCCCTTTCCCTCACCCTAGTTCCTCTTCTCTTTGGACCAATTTCTTCCCATTTCACAATATCTATTATATCCTTTTACCTTATTTATTCTTTCAGTTTCTCACATCAGGGAGATGATATGATGCTTATATGTGTAAGCCTGACTTTTTTTTCACTCATGAATATGCTCTCAAGTTGCATCCATTTACCTATACAAAAGTTTCAAGTTTTTCCTCCTTTATGGTTAAGTAGTACTCACTAATATAAAAATACTACATTTTTAAAACTCTTCTTCAGTTGATGAGCACTTTTGTTATTTGCAATATTTAGTTATTACACATTGTGTTGATATAAACATGGGTGCACATATATTGCTGGGGTGAACCTTCTTCAATACATTTATTTATCAGTTTTATTTATTCTCTGAGAAGTGCATATTCACCTCAGAGGCTTATTTTTGGATTGAGTCTTTCAATTTGGGAGGTTTGATTCTTTTCAATTCTATGTATGTTCTAGATATAAGTCCTTCATCTGAGGCACAACTGGCTGTTCTCCCACTCTGTGGGTTGTCTATTTACTCTGTTGGTGATTTCTTTTGTTGTGCAAAAGTTTTTAATAAGATGACATCCAAATTGTTGATTCTTTGCAATGTTTCAACATGCTATCTGGGTTTTGTTCTTGAAGTCTCTGCCTACAGCTATGTGATCAAAATTTCTACGTACTTTCTCTTCCAGTGCATTCAGTGTTTCTGTTTTGATACTATTGTGGTCAGGAAAACATTTAATACAGGATGCATAATTTATAGGATTATTTTGTAGTACTCACCCAAAGAGTCAACTGCAAAATAGTACAGGAAATTTGTACACATATTAGAGACCCAAAGAATCTAGTTGAAGGCCTGGATCCCATGACAATGTGCTGCATGAGTCCAGCTGAAGAACTAGAGCCCATAACAATGCTCCCATGAGGCCAACTGGAGATGAAGAGTGCATGACAATGTTTCACACAAGCCTGTTTCAAGAATCGGCATTGAGAAGGCTCCAAGGTCAGTGGTGAAAAAGTCCTCATGAATGGGATGAAGGATCTGTGCTAGTAGGCTGATGAATCTGTACTGGGGCCAGGAACTGATGCTCAAAGTAAGGACCAGAACTCCTCAAAAGGTGTCACATCCATTCTCAGCAACCAAATGGTCCTGAACCCCTCCAATGATGAGAACAGCTGAGTTCATCTCAGGAAAGCCAGCACAGCAAGCTTCTCCAGGAGAATGAGTAGTGCATCATCTTCCCCTCCAGAGCCAGGAAGTGATGCTCAAAGTAAGGACCAAAGCTCCCCAAAGTGAACCATAGCCATTCTCAGGGACCAGGTCCCAAGCTCCTTCAAGAATGAGAACATATCAGGAAAGCTCATATAGGGAAAGTCAGCATGACAAGCTCCTTCAGGAGAACCAACAGCCTCCCTTCTTCCTGTCCAGTTTTCCTTTTAATATTGTTCGTCACAAACCTCAGGTGGGTTCCCCACACCCAGCACCATGCTGATTCATTTCAGCTGGGTGTTACAAGTTCACCACCAATTGTCAATCCACCATAAATATTTAGACCTTTGATCCATTTTGACTTTAGTGCATTGTGATAGACAAAAGTCCTCAGTCTATGACCACATGTCTTCCATTTAGTCTGCAGCATGTAGAAAGCCAGTTTTCCTAGCACCCACTTACTGAACAGGCTATTGTCCTTCCAGTGAACATGTTTGGCCCCTTTGTCAAAGATAAGGTAGTTGAGTGTGTTTGGAGCTGAGCCTGCATCTTCTCATCTGTTATACTGATCCTCAGATTTATTTTTGAGACAGTGCTATGCTGATTTTATCACAGTAGCTTTGTAGCATAATTTTAAATCAGAGATTGTGATGCCCCCTGGACATGCCTTTGTTTCCTAGAAATGCTTTTGTTATTCTAGGTGTCTTCTGTTTCCAAATGCATTTTAGGAATGTTTCCTCTAGTTCTGTGAGGTATGCTATCGGTATTTTGATCAAGATTTCATTAAATCTGTATAACAATTTTGGGAGTATCATTATTTTCTCAATGTTGGTTCCTCCTATCCATAAGCAAGGGATATCTTTCCATTTTCTGATGTCCCTTCAATCTCCTTTTTCAGCATGCTGTAATTTTCAATGTATAGATCTTTTAATCCCTTGTGCCTTGGTTACTTTACTTTCATTGCTGTGACAAAATACCCAACACCCAAAATGAAGGAAGGAAAGGTTTACTTTGCTTGCAGTTTGTGGAGGTTTCAGTCCATACTTGGCTGGCTCAGAGGCAGAGTGGCACATGGCAGAGGGCAAACTGTTCACGGCGGCAGAACACAGCAAAAATCAGAGCAAGAGAGGAATGACAGCAAAGCAGCCTCTTTTTCTCCCTTACCTTGTAAACAGTCTACCCAGGGGGCATGTAGCTCTCACACAGTCTTCATACCCTCCTCTTCCACAGCCTCAGGATGTATACAAAGTAAGCACCCTGGCTTCCTGCTGAATCACTCAGCCAAACCTCCATACTCCCCAAGTTGACACAATGTATCAAACAGAACACCTTGGTAAGATTGATTCCTGAGTATTCCATTTTCATTAGATGCTATTATGAAGAATGCGGTTTGTCTAATTTCTCTCTCAGTGAATTTGTTGTTTGTGTACAGGAATGCTATTGATTTTTGAGTCTGACTTTGAATCCAACTAAAATACTAAACTTGGTTATTAAGTTTACAAGTCTTTGGTGGAGTTTTTGAAGTCTTCTATTTAGAATATCATATCATCTGCAAATAATGGCAATTTAACTTCTTCCTGTCCTATCCTTATTCCTTTTACTACCTTTCTCTTGTCTAATTGCTCTAGCTAATATTTCCAAAACTATGTTAAACAGGAATGGAGAGAGTGGACATCCTTGTCTTGATCCTGATTTTAGAGTGAAAGTCTTTAAGTTTTAACTCTTTATTATGATGTTAGCTGTAGGTATGTTATTAATGACTTTTATCAAATTGAGATAAATACCATCTATTCTAGTTATCTGCAGGTTTTTTATATGAATGTTTGTTGGACTTTGTTATCTGTTTATTCTGCAACTATTGAGATGATCATATGGTTTTTGTCTTTGGCTCTGTTGATATGGTATATTACACATTGATTTACATATGTTGAAATATCCTGCATCCCTGAGATGAACCTACTTATTCATGCTGTATAATATTTTTGACGGTTTGCTGCATCATTTGCCAGTATTTTATCAAACATTTTTGTCTCTATGTTCATTAGGGAGATTGGCATGTAGTTTTCTTTTTTGGTTGAGTCCTTCTCTGGCTTTGGTATCAGGTTAATACTCGCTTCCAGGAATGATTTTAGGGGTATTGCTTTCCTTTCAATTTCATTAAAGAGTGAGAAATAGTGGGTGTTAGGCATTTTCCAACTTCCTTTAGAACTCAGCTGTGAATCCATTAGGACCAGGGCTTCTCTTCATTGGTAGGTTTTTAATTACATTTTCAACTTCATTGACGATACCATGTTTTCTAGAATTTTTGTATCTTCTTGATGCAGTTTTGGCCATTTGTATGTGTCTAGAGACTGTCCATCTCTTCTGTGTTTTTCATACTGTTAGAATACAGGTTCTCATAGTAGCTGTTGATGATCTTCTGGATATCTGCAGAATCTGTTGTGATTTCCCCCACTTCATTCCTAATTGCTAGAATTTGAGTCTTTTCTCTTTTGGATGAGGTTTACTAGGGGTTTATCAGTTTTATTTAACCATTCAAAAAACCAACTCTTGAATTCGTTGATTCTTTGTATTGTTTTCTTAATCTCAATTGCATTAATTTATGCTTTTTATAATTTCCTCTCTTACATGAGCTTTTGGTGTGATTTGCTCTTTTTCTTTCTAGAAGTTTGAGCTTCAACATTAGGTTGTTTATTTGAGCTCATTCTGTTTACCTGATGTGAGAATTTATTGCCTATAAATCTCCCTTGTAGGACTGCTTTCACTGTGTCCCATACTTTCTGGTATGTTGTATTGGGATTATTATTTAATTATAGATATTGTTTAATTTGTTCTTTCATTTCCTCTGTGACTCACTGGCTGATCAGGAGGGTTTTGTTTAATTTCCATGTGTTTGTGTGGGTTTTGTAGTTTCTTTTGCTATTGATTATCAATTTCACTGCATTATGGTCAGATAATATGCATGGGATGATTTCCATTCTTCTCCATTTACTTAAGCATGTTTTATGGAATAATATATGGTCTATTTTGGAGAAGGTCCCATGTGCTGCTGAGAAGAAAGTGTTTTCCAATATTGTGGGATGGAAAACTCTGTATATATCAACTAATATCCACAGATTTGATTTAATTCTGATATTTCTTTGTTGACTTTGTGTCTAGGTGATCTATCTAATTATGAGAGCAAGTTCCCCCATTATAAGTGTGTTAGTGCTTACTTGATTTGTTCATGTCTGTTAATGTTTATGTAACTAAGTGCATTGATACATATATATGACTATATATATAGTCATATTGATATATATATATGCATTGCATATATATAGTGAATATATATATATAGTGCACATATATATATAGTGCGCACACACACACACACACACACACACACACATATATATAAAGAGTCAAGAGTAAGAGTAATCTCTTACTCTTAGACTGTTTCCTTAACAAGTGTGTAGTTACCTTCTTTGTCTCTTTTGACCAGTTCTACCTTGAAGTTCCCACTGTCTGCAAATAGTAGAGCTATCCCTGCATTTTTCTGGGTTCTTGTGGCATGGTGTACTTTTTTCTGTGTTGATGCTTGTAGATTTCTCATGGTAAATAGATTTATCCCTAGTATTGAAGCTTCCCTAGGGAATGCCTGCTCTTTAGGCTGTCTTCTAGGTGTAAGTGGTTCTTTGGTCTCTGTGTCCTTCCCAAGAACCTACATTTCCAATATATGGAGGATGAGAAGTTGTGATCTATTTTGTGCAGCAACCTGTCCTTTGATACTGGACTATGGTGATGTTTATGACTCCATATAATCACAGTGTTGCCATACAAGGGAGCGAAACTGATTGTAACAGGTATGACATCCTGGCTAAAGTAGTACAGTTAACAATAACAGTAGTTTCAAGCACAGCCTGGCTGCTGACAAACTATGGTAACTATTAACTTGATACCTTTTACTATATGAGCAAGTTCTACAGTTATATAACAAGATCTAAGATACAACAGGAACTTGTATGCTATGATTTTCCCCTTAATGGGGTGACTTTACCCTGTTGCAGCAGGAGGGAGTTAAGAGGGATTAGGGCGACATAAGAGAGATGAATGAGGTCAAATACAGTAGGAGCATGGCTGAGGACAAATGATGACCACCCAAGTTTTGGGAAACTGGAAGAGATAAAGGAGAAAGAATGGAAAAGAAAGCAAAGAAGTTTTAAAGTGAATCAGAGAGAGAAGACACACTTCTTCAACAAAAGTATCATAAAATCAAGTGAGATACTAGAGGAAAGAAAGAAGACAAGTAGATGAAAATAAAAAGGTAAAAAAATCTAAGTTGCGAAAGAAAGAAAGAAAGCAAAAAGAGGGGAAGCAAAAAAGAAAAATGACCACATAAAAACAAGAGAAAACAAAACAAAATAAAAATCCAACCTGATGGAATAAGGAAAGCTTATCAAACAAACTGAGATCAACAAAAGTAGTAAAATTCCTCTGGTGCCTACAGTTCTGTGATTGGTCCATACTGGATCCCAGAAATGTGTTGCATATTGCAGCCAAGTTTGCAGTGGTATTTGTACATGGTATGGGGCTGGTCTTGGTCTCCAAATATGGGAGTGACTGGTTTTCTATTACTGGAGTTCTCCCCAGTCCCTTTACTTAGAAAAAGTGGCAGCCACACCCACCTGACTCTATTCCACATGTCTGTGTGCCAAGGCACAGTGCTGGCTCACCTAACTTACCATGTGCTGGCTTGTATTCTCACTGCTGCTTCAGACTTTTCCATGCCACTGGTCTCACCTGCATATCATGAGTGACCCCGCCAATGCCTTGCTAGGTCCTAATAGTTTTTTAAAAATCTGACTGCATGGTAATTTTAAGATCATAACTCAAACAATGAATTAACCAAAATAAATCTAATATATCACTGTTAATGAATTTAAATGCTATATCTATCTATCTATCTATCTATCTATCTATCTATTATATAGTTTGCATTATTAAATAATGATGTAAAAATCATCACTTAGCTGGCATGATGTTGCATGTCTACAATCTTAGCTGTTCACAAGGCTGAAGCAGGAGGATTCCAAATTGAAAGCCAACCTGGACAATTTAGAGAGACTGTCTCAAAAGAAGAAGAAAATAAGTAAAAAGGGCTGAGATTGTAGCTTGGTACTTTCTGCATTGAGTCCCGAGTACTAAGAAAATATGCAGTGTCCTGGATGACAAAATAATTTGAACCTATGTAAATATATAATATGAATCTTTATTTTCTTTTGAGACAATCTCTCTAAATTGCCCAGATTGGCTTAAACACATGTTAGCCTGGTAGCACCATCAACCATATCAATCATAATCATGACTTTTATTACTTGTAGCATGAGATGTATCTTGAGGTAAAACTGCAAATTAACAAATCTTGGTTTACTCAATTTCAGCTTAATGATTAGAGTTTTTAAGAGTCACAAAGGAAATTTTAAAGGTCTTGTTGCTTTTGAAGTGATAACTTTTAAGTAGATTGTGGATGATTCAGCAAAATTTTTATGCACTTTGCATTCAAAACATAGGAAGTGACTGCTAAGTTTAGTAAAAAAAGAAATTAAACTCCTCAGACCATTTAGTTCACAAATAATTAAGTTAGTGAAATCGTAGATGAGAAATCACTAACTCCTCAAATTGATTCTTTAGTACGGCTTTCAATACAGTTGAATCTAACATGCATTTAAACTGATTGATTTATTTCAAATCTGACGTTAATATGGACTCTCTGTTTCATTAATACCTTGGATTTTTTGTGCTTACCAAGGTATAGTCTCTATCAATACTGGATGAAGAGGACATGCTTCCTAAGGTGCATTCTAAAATATTTTCTAAACTTTGTACCAGAAGGAGGAAGTATCTTTATTACACCGGATAATATATCTGATAAAGTTTAACAAGGTAAAACACAGCAATAGGACAAACATGACAGTGTAATACAGCAATATTTAGTAAATTAGCCCAAGAAGTACCAACAATTGGGAAATCAGAGACAGAATTTTGAATGAGGGCTAAAATTTTGTGAAATAAAATTTTGTGAAAACCTCTTGAGAACAAAAGAGTAGAATAAAACCTCAACAAAAAAAAAAATAAAGCAAAAACTAAACCAAACCAAAACAACGTAAGAATTACCACATGGAAGACACTGCCTTAGACAAGCAGTTCAGGAGTGACAAACAAGAGACATGGGCAGTTACTGCAGGCGGCAGAGGTATGTGTTTAGTTCATCTTGTCAGATTCCAGGCAGGTCAGTCTGGCACGAAAGCATGGAGCGAGGCAAATAGAATTTATCTGCCTGCTGCCCCTATCATTTTCCCATCTATACTTTGAGATTGCACTGGTGGGAGGCTACCTTTGAACTTTCAAATATAGCAGACATGGAACTGTTTGTTACTAACTGTTCGTTAGTACCAAGGTGTACTAGTCACCTAGGGCTAGTGTACTGGTGCTGTTCAACCAGGACTGCTGCTAATTGCATACTTGGTGGCTTACACAATATAATTTCATTTCTTCACCATTCCAGCGGGTGAAGTCCAACCCCAAAGTTCCAGTAGGGCTAGTTTCTCTGGAAGCTTCCCCAGACTAACAGGAGGCTCCCATCTAACTGTGGCCTCACATTTTTTATTCCGTGTGTCTCTCTCTTCTAATGACACCATTGTGGTGATGCAGAACCCCAGCCTAGGACCTTATTTAACCTAAAAAAAATCCTTCAATGTCCTATCTGCAAATACAATGGTATTGCTCCCAACAAGTTTCCACTTCTCAAATTCAGCCACTCACAAATAAAAAAATATATGGAAAACAATTACATCCTTAGTGAGCAGAGGTAGACCGTTTTTCATATCCGTACTTCCCCTCCACATGATTGGAGGGCATTGACACTAAAATATTCAGAGGCTCAAGTTCGTTACATGAATGGTATTATTTGCACATAACTTGCGCACCTTGTCTAGTGCATTTTAGGCCATCTTGACATTACACGTAACACCGGATGCCATGTAAATGCTACATATATAGTTGTGACACAACACTGTTTAGGAAATAATGAGCTTCAGTGTATGAATTTGAGACAGTGGTATCCACAAGCTAGTTCAGAACACAAGATAACTCCTATATCCTATGTCCATCCTCCTCACCGAGTTCTGATGTAGACATTTGGGCTAATAAGCCCTCAAGCACTAAAGGAAGGATTGGAACTTCCATCATCAGAAACAAAGTATTCCAAATGCATCATGTTATTTTCTGTGTAGGGGTTTCTTGGGGTTTGTTTAGAGATTATTACTAAATCAGAATTCCTGGAGCACCTTTAAAGAAATGTAGGCACTTGTAGTCACCCCCACCCTCAGAAATACTTGCAATGCCTTTGCTGGAGCGAGGATCCACAGCGTCTGTATGGACATCCCCAGCCAGCGTGCTCTTCACTCACTAGGGTCCACCTCAGGGTGTGACTGCTGCATAACTAGGAGTCCTTTGGACTTTAGAAACAAAACCCATTTAGCTAGATGGTGCTCATCTCAGTACTTATAATTGCAGCATTCTTGTGCGTTGAAGCAGGAGGATAACAGATGTGTCGCCAGGCTGAGCAATTTACTGAATTAGAGAGCGTGTGTCTTAAAAAATTACAGGGGAAGGGACAGTATAGTTCAACACAAAGGTCCTAGTGTGTATATATATATGCATATATTTGATACTAGGACATATATATACACAAAGAGATAAATGGGGAGGGAGAGGGAGATAGACAGATACAGAAAGAGGGAGAGAGGAAGAGGGTCCCAATATACACATAATTTTTCTCAAGTAAAAACTCAACCTTCCCTTAGAAATTAGTATCTTCACTTTTACAGCATCAGAAAATATCCAGATTCTTCAGTTACATGTGGGGGAAATATCATCCGGTGTGGGGCAGAAATTGAGCTGGCTCACTTTTATAAAGCCGAGCACCCAGATACCCTTTAGTCAATCGTACTGAATATTATTTTTAGAAAAGTACAGCTTTGTGTTTTTAAAGAAAATTTCATGTGTTTAGAAATACAAAAAGTTTCACTCTAAGAAAGCTACTCACATCATCTATCAAATGTGTACTTGTTTATTTGTTATTTTGGGCAAAAAAGGAGAGGAAGGAAAGGAAAAAGACAAGGGAGGAGGGAGGGAGGGTTAGGGAGAGAGGAGCGGGGAGAGGAGAGGAGAGGAGAACCAAACAGAGAAAAGAGAATCAAACAGAGAAAAGGAAAGAAAAAGAACCACTGCTTGCTTCAGCTTATCAAGAAATAAACTTCAGTCCTCAGAGTTGTACCATCGGACAGATCCCTCAACTGACCAATACATTCAGATAGGAGGGACGATTGCTGATAGCAAATCTCAGGCCAGAAGAAGTGCACCCTGGAAATTCTGACTAAGGAAAGAGATTTGGAAGGGACATGGGGGCCAGTGAGGGACTGGGAAAGCCAAGAGCCATTGTGTTCAGAGACACAGTCCAAGTCTGGGGAGGTGGGTGCTTCTTCTACAGAACAACTTCTACCTCCGTCTATAAAATATCTGCAGCAATAGCAATGCCAAGGACAGAATGTAGCAGTAGACACACAGAGAAAGAGCTTAACCTGAAGAAGCATGAACTGAATTACATACGCATAATGTACTCATACCTAACAACTAAGTGAAATGTGTTATTCTAGGTGAAATCTGAATTGAAAGTAAAAGATTTGAGACACATAGAGAAAATTAAATCCGAACTCGATGCTAGATATTCCCATTATATGTGTATTACATATCTTTAGTTGAATAACTGTATTGTAAATGTATTCTGCCATGAGAATATATTTATTCTTTTCTTTGCTGTGAGTTCTGGAGATCAGCTGTAGTTTCTTGTATGTACTCTGCGTGGATTCTACTCAACAGGCTCCTAACACTTGTTCTTTTAAGAGACACCAGCAGAAATACTTTGGAGTTTACGCTGTGTAAGGTTCCACAAAATAATAATAGATTCTGTGAAAAGAAAACTCACCTGTCCTTTGTCTTTCATCCTTCGAAGTTACACCCCACACCCTTGGCTATTTCTGAGTGATGCAAGAACTGTCTTTGTTACGTAAGCCCTTTGGACCATATTTCATAGTTTTTGCTAATGAAATTATTTAAAATGGGAGAAGCTTATGTGGCCAAGTCAAATGCATGAGATTAGAGGATAGAGGTTGTGAGCCACTGGACAGCTGCCCAAACTTTCAGGAGGAAATGGCCAGAGTGACCCAAACGGCCAATACCCCTATCAGTCACAGGTACTTAGTCATGCTGCAGTAAAAGATATGGACACCAAAGCATCGGTGAGCTTCTGCAGTTGACAAGACTGCATATCACACATCCTTGTGCCAAAATGGGGTTATGTCCCCAGAAACAATGGAATACCTACGTTACCTTGAAAGTTATCTCACTACAGCTGGTTCGTATTTATATCTTTTTGGTGTAATAAAGTTATAATCGTAAATATAGTGCTCTCTTGAGTTCTATTGGTTGGCCTATAAGATTATTAAGCTTGAATACCTAGCAGGAACCCCAAGTTTAAGACCAGTTGACTAGGAGACAGAACATCCTGGGGACCCCTCAATGTACCATTACTGCTGCATGCTGGGAAATTTTGCAAAAGATTCTGCCCTTAACCTCTGCATTTGACCTAACTCCAGTTAATTGGTCTCAGAAGCCACTGTAGATTCACGTACTATTTTAACAAATGTAAAGTCTAATTGTTTATAAATAGGTAAAACATAGCTCCCTTATAAGTTTATGAAATAGGAAAAAAATCTAATGGTGATGTTCAGCAGAAGATCTGTGCATCTCTGTGTTTCAGTCACATCAGACCCTGAAGTTGGTCTGACCAGGCAAAGAGTCAGATTACTATTTTCATTTGTATATAGAAAACTAGGTAACTAGATTGTTTGGATTGAAAAAGTCTAAGGTTAAGGCAGCTTGATTTTTATGGGCTTAACATTCCAAAAACAATTAAGTGTTAAATAGGTGCCATTGCTAGCATTGGAATGAATCAACTTTATTGAGTAAACTTGGAAGAAATAGAAATGAAACACTAAATCCACACTGAAATCAGCATTCTCCTGAATGATGAAGTGCAATGCAATCACTAGAGATATGTATGCAGAGAGATTTTAAAAATTTATGCATAGCACATAAGTTACTCAATAAATAACATCCTTAAGGAATAGCACCCAAAACGAGTGAGAGACTTAAAATGTTGGTGCCCATACCTTCTTCTATTAGCATGGCATTTTTTATGCTTAAAACTAAAAGAAGTTTACACAGCATATTTGTATCCAGCTGGAGTGGGATCCCGGATAAATAGTTTCAATTATTGTTGTGACCTTAAGGCAGATGGCGACCAGGTGAGCAGCAAAGGAGCATCCTCCTTGATAAACACCACCAGCTCGAGACAGACTTGGCGAACGCGAATGCCGGGACCTCGGCTGGGAAGTTCAAACTGAACGTGTTTCTCTGAGCTGCCGGGGGAGACGTGGTAGAGCGGCCCAAACTGCCGGGGCGAGACGCAGGAAAGCCCCAAACGCTGGGCACCAGAGACGCTCCGCGCGGGGAGGGGGCTTGGCTGGGTCCGAGCGCCCTGGGGGTACAGCCAGCTCGGTCCCTTACGCCTCCCGAACCGGCACAGCTTTCCAGCGACTCCCGTCAGAAATCGGCTTTTTAGCAGCGGCAACGCCCGGCAGTCTCAGATTTCGCGCGCGTCGGGCAGGCGGCGCAGCCTAGACCCTCGGCAGCCGGCGGTCCGTGGCCAGGGCTGCGCGAGGAGCAGAGGGGCGGAGCATCCCGCTCCCTCCCCCAGACCCGGAGAGCGCGAGGAAACAAGTGGCTGCCAGCGGCGGATCGCGAGCATAGCACAAAAAACCAGCACTTTGGAACCTTCCTGCCTGCAGGGACTCCGAAAACTGGTGAGCTATCTGCGCTCGTGACCAGATCACTGAGTGGGGTAGGAGATCCATCCCTATACCTGCAGGGAACCCCGGGAGGGCGGGGGAGCGGTCTTACACACCCCACCCAGGTCTCTCGGTAGGGAGTAGCAAACCAACATCAGAACAGCCTTTTAAGCAGAACTCTCAGCAAAAAGCTTAAGGGACATTCCCCCGAAGAGAAGTCATTGGAGCAGCCTCTGCAGCAGACCTTTAAAGCCTGCTGAACTGCCTGGGGAATTTATTGTTCAATATTTTGAATCTGATACCCAAAAATGGGAAGACAGAAGAACAAAATGCAGTCTCAGAACTCAACCCCACCCAGAACAAGTTTTGAATGCGAGGATACAGGGGAACCAGGAAGCCACATACCTGCAAGTTATGAAATGATTGCACCCGAAATGAAACAACTCCAACAGGCCATAAGAGAGCTTAAAGCAGAAATAAGCCACATACCTGCAATGATCTCTCAGACAAAAAAACGAGCTGAAAACAATGATGGAAGAAATGTTCCATACACATAAAGAAGAAATAGACAAAAGACTAGAAGAAAATAGGAAACAAATGGAAACGTTACAAGAGCAATTTAGGAATGAATTACCAAGAATGAAACAGGTCCAAAGAGAATGCCAGGATTTGAAAACTTACACTGAAAGCATGCAAAACCGCTTAAATGAAACCGAAGATAGAATTTCAGAACTTGAAGACAGCATGGCAGCTTATGAGCGTGA
>PVLD010003797.1:0-33443 GCA_004027595.1 Dinomys branickii | reverse complement strand
GGAGTTATAGGAGTGTGTGTTGTGACCTTAAAGAGAAAATATCATAAAGGCAAATAGGTTCCCAAAGTTGTGAACTTCAAAGTGGAAGCAAGTTCACTTGCCTTCCCAGTGAAGTTATGTTGATTCCTGTATCAGTCAGTGCTCTCTTTGCTCGGACAAAATGTCTCCCACCTGCAAAAAGGGACTCATTTTGCCTCGTATTTTAGCAGTTTCAGTTCGTGGTCAGCTAGCTCCAAGGCAAAAAGAAAATGACATCCAGGAACCAGAAAGAAGGGAGGAGCCAGGGATGCGAATATAACTTCCTCCGTCCCCCCCACACCCCACCCTGGCTCTTCCAAACCAACCAGCTTTGAACATTACAGTTAGCCACGAACTCACCATTGGACTGATCTGCAGATGACCATTGCACTCCTAGCTCTCAATCGTCCATCAAAAGGTCCACCTTTTCCCTGCAAGACTTTTGGGAGACGTTCTAGGTTCAAACTGTA
Organism: Dinomys branickii; assembly: GCA_004027595.1. Taxonomy (NCBI): domain Eukaryota; kingdom Metazoa; phylum Chordata; class Mammalia; order Rodentia; family Dinomyidae; genus Dinomys; species Dinomys branickii. The sequence goes on along the minus strand of PVLD010003797.1, from coordinate 32,955 downwards.
ACAGTCCTCCAATGGCAAAGTCAGACAACACTTCTGATTTCTACTTTATACTTCTGTTGCCTTTATGTATGTCCTAGACAAATGGATTGCATAAAGTCTTGTCTGTGCTGTTTATACCTCATTTAGTACTTATATACTGTGCTTGAAACTACACATTATCTGAGTAAAAATCAACTTACATTGGCGTGCAGAAGGTGATCTGCTCTCTCTCGTGATCTTTATCTTTCCATCTCCCATCTTACACATTATACACGTTACATTTTTTTTCACACCATTACATTGCCATGTGGCTGTCACTCTCAGTGGTTTTAGTTAATAAAACCAGTTCTTTCTCCCAGCCCCTTGAAGATGGTCAAAGTTCTGACAGAATGGTTCCTTTCCCTACCTATATGTAACTGCTTCAAGCATCAGACTATTGCAGCTAGACTTTTTGATTATTTATGAAAGCCAACATATTCGGGAGGCAGATTTCACTATTCAACCTGAAGCAGAGTATTAAATTAAACTTCTAACGCAACTTCCTCTGGCGTATCTGCCATATGTGACAATTCATCTAATTAGTTTCCGATACTTGAGATGTTCTGAATCATTTCCCTCTAGTATTGGTTTTTTGCATAGTTATAGTGGATGTACAAAGCAAAGATATACATGGTTTCTATTAAAGAATCCTTTCTACCAGTCAACATACTAACAAATAATTTTTCTATGTCTAATGATATGTGCGAGGTATTTTATTAAGTCTATGAATGACCCAACAGGTCAAAATGATGCAGTCGGGGATGTTATGACACATTCCTCATAGGCAACCTCAGAGTCCCATAGGTTAGGCTTCAAGAAAGGTGCAGTTAGACTCTGCAGGCTCACTTTTCCCTATCATTCTTAACAAACACATCAGTATACCAGTGAAAATTAAAGATAACTGAGAATTTCCCTCAGGTATCTTATGAAGCAAATCACTGTCAAATGTTGGAACAGCTCTAGACAGCAAGTACCCTATGAACTGAGTCATAATCAGTTGTAGTGCAGCACCTTCTTATGACTACTGGGATAAACGAGCTTCCAAAGGTTCCCAAAGAAGTGCAGACAAATTCCGGATCTTAAAGAGTGAGAAAGATAAGAGAGGAACAAAGCAAATCAAGAACCTGTGTGTCTGAGGGGAGGGGCAGAAAGAAATTGAAGACTTCCCAACAATGAACACTTTAGAAACCAGGACCAGGGAGGGGCAGACAGATGTGGGATTAAGTCCTAGGATAACAAGTTGTAGTGGTGTATTTGAGGCAAGTTGAATACTGACAAACATTGGCTTTTCTTCTTTAAGCCAAGTAATGGGTTTTCATTCCAACTCTGTGTTTTTAATGCCATTGCATGATGTGTACAGTTGACTGTATACATGCCTGGGTCCTCTGCCTGTGTATGTTACCAATAGTTGAAAACAATTTACATCTGTACTGAACATAGTCTTTTTCTTGTCATTAATCCCTAAAATTATAGCATTGAAACTCTACACTGCATTTACACTATATTCAGCGTTAAGTCCAAGAATGACTTAAAGTACACAAGAGGATTTTCTTAGTTCTCTGCAAACACACACACACACACACACACACACACACACACACACACATGACTTGAGCATCCTTGGAGTTAGGAATCTACAGGTTCTGGAACCAATTCCACTGTAGATTTCCAGGGACAACTATATTACAAAATAAGTTCCATGTTTTTGTGGGTGGGTGAGATGGGAAACATGTAAAAGGAAGAGAAGCACCAGGTAGGGCAAAGATTCAGAATAAAACAGTAACTTTGCTTAGCAGCAACAAAACGAAAACAAGAATTGGAAAAATGGGATTTGCTGAGTATTCGTGTTATTTACCACTTAAAGGAATGTTGGCTGAAAACAATCAAATAAATACTTCATTTTATCTAGCATCACTTACAAAGTAAATAAGGCACAGAGCCCTGGTAAGACGATTGCTGTGGCATTATGGGGTAGCTATAATGGGCTTCAAGCCACATAAAGTTTAAGCTAATATTCCCCAGCTTAGGCATTTACATCTTGCTCTCTCCCAAAACAGTCCCCTATATGATTCCCACAGGTAAAATCATCTCAGTAGGTTTTGAAAAACCAGTGTAAAAAAGTGCAAGTTCATATTAAAGCTTTGGCTGCATATTAAAGTCAGATCTACACTCTTTCCTAATAGAGATGTTCAGAAAAGGTAAAACACCTCAAAGCCCCCCACACCGGGTCTGTGCTATTATTTCATGTCAAGGCAATTACAGTGATAGTATTAGGAAGATCAGGGTGAGAGCAGTTGTCATTCGGGAGGAGGGAAAGCAAGCCTTTAAGCAATCATGTAGAGCATGCAGAACATCTTAAAGCTGGGGAAGGAACAAAGCTCCTCGCTGTCAGAATATTGATCTGCTCCGGAAGGTGCAGGGAGCGGCACTACAGTGATTGCCTTCCCTGCTGGGTTTAGAGAGGTCTGAAAGAATACAGTATTGATCTGGCCCCATTCCTGAGAAGTAACTTACAGATAAGCCCTGACTGGAGGCCACCAACCTTGAGAACAAACTGTTGCAAAGAAGCCTCGTTTGTGACAAGTCCCAGCATCAGAGCTAATGGTGTGGGGGATGATGAGAACAGACTTCTGTGCATGCGGGCCGGGGAGGAGCTGGCCATGTGTTTGTTCTCCTACCTGAATCCTACGTGTTTGCACCTTCCGAGATGGGTGCAACAAAGCCAGGAACAGAAGGGTACGCTTTAAGTCCCAGTTTTGCACCCGTGTCTCAGCAGGAAAGCGGTGCATTTCTGAAGTTTGATTTCTGTGAAATCATTCAGAGCCTCATGTACTTTGTCTTTTAAAGGGGAACAACAATGTCAAGTTCAGAGTGCGGCTGGGATGCAACACAAGTAATAAACCGACCAGGAAGTGGTAGCTCTTACCAGCGAAGACTGTTCTTGGGAGGAAGTGGGGAATCACCTTCCACCTGTCATCTGCTTCCTCGCTCCCAGCCACTAAAATTCTGTGAATCACAAAAGAACATTTTGCCTAGAAAAGGAAGCCTTAACATGTACTCTTCTCGAGTTCTGTGCATGAGTAGCATACCATTTTATCCCATGGATATTACCCAACTCAAGTCCAACTTGTAAATAAAAGTAAACTCTCCTGAACATTTTTCATTCACATGTCACTCTGTTGCTCATGGTTTCCTGGTAGAAATTACAGGAACCACAGGATTTTCCATGGTTTAAACCTCTAGCCAGAAATTAAAATTGGCCAGATGGCACTGCAAAGTTGAAAAGTAAGGCTGTTCACTGAAGATTTATCTTGGCATTTAACCAGATCCAAAGGCGAGTTCATCTGGACTGGGTTTTTAGGGTTTGAAAACCTTGTTTTTGCCATGTTATGCATAATTTATCTGTTAAGGGAGATGGCTTCAGGTGGGTCCCTCCTTTGAACAGATTAGTCTAGTTATCTTCCATGGTACTGTGAATCGTGGCTCCTCTCTTCAACCTGCATAGTATTATGCTCTAACTGAAGCTGTGCGTAAGGTGCAGTGCCGCCCTATGTACTTAGGACAAAGGATTTTACAAGTCATATACAAAAATGAATTGTGATGTCACGTGTGTGCACGTGTCATTGTTTTCCCTTCTAAATTGTCATCAGCTCATTTTAGATGTGATGCAGAGTGACCCCCTGTTATTCGTGGTTAAGTGGTTTCAGGAAGCACTGTTAGCTACGAAAGAAATTCTTCTGGTTGGAAAAGTTAGCAAGTCATGAGCTTTGGCATCACACAGCAAACAGACAAAGAAGACTGGAGGAAACCCTCATGCCAAAATGCCTACAGTGCCAAATCTGAAGAATTTCAAAACACTCCAGTACCAAGATCTGGTTATAGTCGTTTGATCAGTTTCTGAAGTGAGTGGGGTGTGTAAGAAGCAGCTTCCATTAGAGTCGGGGAAAAGGTGGATTCTGCAATTTTTTTTTATGTTTGCATCCTTTCAAAACATGTCGGTAGACGGGAGACCAGCTCACCTCTCACATTACTTTCTACGGAGGGGAGGAAAAGTAGAGCGAAGTCTTCACAAAGACTCAAAGATTTTAACTATAATAACAACAGCATCTCACAATTGTCCGCCCTCCCATGCATTGTCTATTTTTATCGCACTGGAGGCCCTGGAGGTGGGTGTAGAGATTCATCCCTGCTTCATTTGATCCGCCTCTGCTTGACCACTGCCCGACTTTTTCCCAGGCAAAAGGAGAAGCCCCGGGAGGGTGCGTAAACTGGACAAAGGGCCTGCACATGTAGGTGGATTTCAGCACAACCATTTCATCTCTCCTAGCAGAAATCCCCTGGGCTTGCCCAGAGTACACAAACTCGCCTTTGTTCACAAAGCTCAAATAGAAAGCTTTTCTTTCAAAATTTAACTCATCTCCCCGCAACATATAAAGGAAATGTGCCCTCTAATTATCCAATCTGAAATGTTAGCTATTGGACCTTTTGTCCAAGGTTAGTAGTTAATCTTCTGAAGTTTCTAGGAGGTATCATTGCAGCTGTGACAGAACTGTTAAAATCAAATAAAAATGGTATTACGTGTATATTTGCCATGAGAATAAAGAAAAATTTATCAATTCATTAGCACTACTCTTATGGTAAACAAACATTAATCAGTTCTACACCATGCAGAAGGATTATTCATTTTCTGACATTTATCCATAATTGAAAAGTTAGATGAGTCTTCCTTTCAGATGTCCTGTTTTTCCGAAAGAATATGTTTCGTGACCAAGCTTCATGCCCTACAAAGCCAGAAATGTGTAGCAACGTAAAGTCTCCCCATACTTATAAAGAAGGCCGAATACACTGTACACAGAACTCACCCTTTCAGCTAACACGCCGCTTCCTGCATCCTGTGTTTGTGAACAGAATAATTACCCATGTGAGAAGCACATCAAGCTACTTTGTTACATCTTCCTGTCTTCCTTTTTTTATTCCTCCCCTAGTGTTGCTTTCTAAGAGAAGTCAAGGTAAAGGGTTTAATGCCTCTGAAGCTGGGGCAGGAAAACAGCCGCCTCTTCCAGTGGTCAGTAAAGAATACAAGGACACGATTAAAACAGAGCCACTGAAGTGAACAACCACGATGTGACCAACAGGAGAAACGGCCCTTCCAGGTACTCCCCACAGGCTCCCTTTTGGTTGCAAGGGCAGCAGGGCAGCCCATCTCCATGGTGTTCCCTTTCAAGTGTGCGGGCTGCACGCTAGCAAACAGGTTCCGCATGAGTGCTGGTGTGCAGGGAAACTCCTCAGAGAGAGACCCCTGACCCAGCAGAGGGGCGAAAACCAAAGCATGGATCAGGCACTTTATTTCAAGGGTGTGTGTGTGTGTGTGTGTGTGTGTGCGCACGCACACACATGGTTACAAAGGCAAAGGAAGCCTTTCAAATCTGGAAACACTACACATACACACATAAGGGAGAAGAAAAACAGGAAATAGGAAATAGGAATAAGAGAGCTCACACTTTCAGTAATAAACGCTGTCTCGGGCACAAAGAACTTGGTGGCATCGCACAGTCAGAATTCTCTATTTTAATTGTGGCTCATTGTTTTGAAGGAACGTGGTACATAACAAGATTTATACTTCTGCATCTAATAGACGGTTCTCTGGGTAAAGTCTGTTCTGGCAGATACCTTCCTGTCATTATCCAGTACATGAAAAGTTTGTCATAAAAATTGTTAATGAATTATATTTTTGTTCTTAGTGGTGGGAGATTCTTTCTGCTGCAGATACACAGGGCTGTGGTCTATGGCTATGCTCTGCATCCTGGGCTGCTTACAGTTTACTTATGGAGCAGAGTTGGCAGTATAGGTTTTGTCAGCGAGACCTTGAAGAAGCCACAGGCCAGCACAAATCTAAAGATCTACTGTTTGCAAATGGAAACAGTTGTGTTCTTTCACAAGCAATGTCTCTTGAAAGCCAAAAGCAAAGTACCCTTATTTGATCAAGCAGTTCTTGGGACATCATAAAATATATACGTCAGATGTTATGTGTGATACAGAGAACTTTGTTGTATTCTGTTTCTACAAGAAAGGTTCTGGGTCAGAGGAAGTTAGAGCTTTGCTGTATCACAACAAGTAATGTTTTAAAATATGAGTTTCAACCGTTGGGGTCATAGGGTACAGGCTAGAGGGACATTGCATTGGAAACATGGTAAAACACAGTCAAGTCTGTTGCCTACCTTGAGCATATATTTTGCAAGGTTCTACTCTATTTCAGCCCCCGGACATACTTAAATATGCCAGACACAGCCCAGGTGCTACAGAGTGCACATACTGGGAACGATTTGAGGTAAAGGAATCCACTTCTATCGAGCTACTTCATGGAGAAGCCATGGATTCTGAGAGGGTGGGGTACGGAAGAGGGAAACTTAGGTGAGAAACAGGAAAGCCTTCCTGGATATCTAGGTCTTTCTCAGATAAAGGAAGGAAATTAGTGCAATTCATAAACCTGATTTTACTGATCCTTTACTATGGCTATCACATGTATAAAACCTTTCAGACCCATTTTCTTATTGCTAACCCTGCACTAACTTATCTTCCTTTCGTTATCACAACACACTAGTTAGATTTGAAAACACTCTTTCAATTAAATTTGAAATCCTAGCAGGCAAATATCCTCAGTCTGATGAAGAACAGGGAAAGAATTATATTTTGACATGTATAATCAAACCTCATAAAATAGCCCCAACTGATTTTAAAACTCATTTTTCAACCACATATTAAGTTCATTTTCAATAGCACTAACTCTGTAACACTTTACATCTTGCTATCTGTTCCTAATTTATTACCCTTACAAATTCTGTAACTATTATGAAATTTAAGAGGTGTGGAATTGCTTTTTCCACAATATTTGGGATATTAAATTATTTCTTTATTGAACTAACAGAAAAGATATCCAACTTTGTGTAAGTATTGCTTAAGGTAGTTGCAGGTATAGTCTTTTCTGGAAGAGGGAAATAAGACTTTTAAAATGTGGAATTTGAAGATAAACTATGAAACGTTGACTTGCCAACTTGCACATATCAAAATGTCAGCTCAGCACCTTAAAGAGTCTAAAGGGATTATTCAGCCCAATTTTCTCTGTGCTTAATGCCATATCCTGGCTTAGAGTCAGGCTCCTCTGGAAGAACACTTAACTCTTTCTGCACATCACAGCCCCGTTTTGAGCAGTGAAGTTGCCATTTTCTAAATGCTATTCTAATAGTCTGAAGTATTTCTCCGAACTTTGAAAGGATTCTTACTTTGAGAATATAGCTTAGACTCTCATAATTTCCATCATTCCATGGCAAGACTACACCAAAGTCCCACTCACACTCCCAGGAGGAGGGGCTACTGGTATGCAAATGGTAGTGGGAATATTCTTGGCATTATCTCCAGAAGAATCACTGACTTGAATTTTACCACAGCATTCCTTGAGCCAGTGGCCAGTGCTCAGTGGCTTTAGTGAAACAGTAAACCTGTAATCATGGCATGAAGTCTCTGAATGAACACACATACTACATATAGTTGGAAAGAACTTCAGAAGTGGCCATGTCTATCTATTTTATGATTCATAAATCTTCTCCAATTTTCTCCTTACACTTCGTTATAATCAGCCCTCAAAACTGTGAGCACATCTGTGCAATCACAACATTATGGGAAGCTGAAGCAAGAAATTATAAATTCACCCAGTGTCTGGGCAATCTAGAGAGCTGGGGCATCCAGTCTAAAAACAAATCTAAGAATGTACCTCAGTGCAATAGCCCTGGGTTCTCTCTCTCTCTCTCTCTCTCTCTCTCTCTCTCTCTCTCTCTCTCTCTCTCTCTCTCTCTCTCACACACACACACACACACACACACACACACACACGCACACAGACAATTTACCTATTGTATACATAGAATTGGTTCCGTTATTTTCCCACAGAACATCAAAGGTAATAATACCGCAAAATTATTGCTTCGTTTCTTCAACTATTTGAGCATCAAGCATGAGTTAGGTACCCATCTAGTTGCTATAGATTCAGAAGTAATCAAATGAAAGTCGTTTTTTTCTCTTGTGGGACTCACCTTCTGGATAAGGTGTTGAAAGTGAAATAAACAAGTGATTGAGTGAAATGTGAGAAGCCAAACTGAAAAAACTGAGGCAGAGGAGAATGCCACGGTGTTCATGGGATGGGCCGTTTCTCTTCAGTAGTCAGAAAAGGCCTCACCTCTATGAAAGACCTGAAGGAGTTGGTAGAGGTAAAGAGAAGGAGAAATAAAAGAATCCTGAGCTCACCCAGTTTGGACTGGTAAATAGATCTCACCCCTCCTGCTCTCTGTTTTGCTGTCCAGATCTCCATGTTGACATGGAAGGTAGAACATTAATCTTGTCCTGGCTAGTGTAAAAGAAGAGCTTTAGTTGACTAAAGGTATCTATTTCATATACAAGACAAGGACAGGCAAAGGTATTTAATACATGCATATATTGATCTGGCATATATTCTCTGCAGGTTGTTTGCAATCTTACATTTGCAGCTTGTATTCTTTGAGTCTTTTATGTGAATGCCTTCTGCTTTTAATTCTTTTTTTTTCAGTTTTTCCTTGTTTGCACTTTCTTGGAGGTAAACTCAAGCTAGTATTTCTCATAAAAGGTAAAAGTCAGGGTCGTGTATAAAAATTTAAGTGGTGCTTGATGAGCATAAAAAAGACTTACCACCCGAGTCCTTGTTATAAACCCCACGCTGACACTTTTTCAGTCTAGGATAAGATTAATTGGGTTTGGGAAGGACTCCTCATCACATCCATGTATTTAGTGCTAGTGAGCTGCCCATGAGACAGGCTCACAACAGGTACTTCCTTCGTTCCTTCCTTCCTTGGCTGAAAACTTAACATGAAATGTAAAGAAAGCTGTCTGCATGGGAGGAATATCATTTGTCAAAGGGGACTTCCAATCACTTCAGTCTGCAAACTTTGCATATAGCAAAATAACCACTGTTTGACATTGCTCATTCCTAACAAAAGGTTAATGCTTGAAGTCTTAAAAGAAATTTGGATCTGCTGGTTGGTAATTGGAATAAACATTCAAATTTGAGCATCAAATTTCTCATTAGTTTCACATCAATACCTGTGCTGCAACTATGGATCAATGAACTGGGCTCCTCCTGCCCAAGTGAGTTCATTAATCATTCTCCCCTAAGATGACTGTGTAAGTAGACAGCTGTTGTAAGCAGCTGTCTCCGGGTACAACTCCTCTCATGCAGACGGTGAGAAACTTTGCGCCTGAGTCGGCTGTTGTTTTAGCTGGAAGTCCTACTTGTATTGACAGGTCCAGGAGCAACTGGATCTCAGGTCAGTAACACATTCCAATTTGTAAATGGTCACTTTATGGTCACAGAGAGAAAGATTTAAAACCATTAAGGCTAAGTTACCATGTCTTATCTGACTTATCACCAGGAAAAAGAAATTCGAAGCTATGCATTTCAGGCCCCTACCGTATTCGGTGAAAAGCTACAAACCTGCACTGAACACTGGTTACCTTTTTCTCTTGCCTCAAATGATATAGCCCAGTTCCTTAGCTTTCCTTTCTTCCAAATGTAAGTAATTCACTCTATTTTCATATTTTTGGAGACACTTGATTGCTTATAGAGATCAGAATCCACATGTAGGTCCAATTCTCCATTATGTTGAACCAAGTACTTCAGTAATTGGAGCTTATCCTGTTCTAATATATGCAATCAGGAAATTTGAAACGGCCTTGATGGCCCCTATAATATTTCCCTTAGATGCTCTCTGATATGGCAGTGTCTACAAGTTCATCCACACAGCAATGACCTCATGTGGCAACCTTTTTCCATTGCTAGAACACTTAGTAGTAACTTGAGAACCTGATTATCTTCTCTTAGGAAAAAAAAAAGAAAGGAAGGGAGACAAAGGAAAACAACACACGTAAGCAAGAAATAAAAAGGTATTTCTCTCTTGTAAGGAGAGCCACCAAGTGAAATAACACATACACTAAGGAAAATAAAATCACAGAATCCAAATAAATGTTTTGTGGGTAGGAGGTGGGTGGAAGGTTGTTGGGAATCAAAGAAGTGCCAGGCATAGCTATTTCCTGGAGATGTATTTAGCCTTTTTCACATTAAGGAGAAGTGAAGGGGATGTCAAAGGTTCAACTCATGAAACCTTTCACTTCTCTCATTAATTGCAATCAAGAAGGAAACACAGGAAAGGGAAGAAATGAATATTTTCTTGGATACAATTTAGACAAATAATTTAAAATTGGACTCTCCTTCTGTGCGTCAGGAGCAGCTCTGAGGCAGGTAATGCCGTTCCCAAGGGAGAGATGAGTGGACTCTGTGTCATTTACTCACTCTTGCATTCTTTCAGTATTTCTATAACCGATACATTCTGAAACCCTACTGTCCACCAGGTATTCAAGACACTGAGAATAGTGGTAAACAAGGAAGAAAAGAGTTTTGCTTCCCTGAAGTATACATTTGAATGTACAGCAACAAAAAATAAATGCAATTTAGCAACAATCAAATAAAACTTAAAATGTCAGCTAGTAATAACTGTCAAGGATAAAAATAAAGTAGAAGTAGAATTATATGATAAAGAAAGATTGGAAATCATTTACTGTTGGGTGGCATTGGATGCCTCATTGAAGAAGGAGAATTTCACTCTTGGACAAGTAAGACAAGAGCCCTGTTAAGAGCTGGCAAAAATAATTTCCCCCAGCATGGCACAGCTGGTTCAAGGTGAAGGGTTTCTGAATCCAGTCTCCGTGTTACAGGGTCGTTGTGAGATAAACAGTTATTTTTGCCAACTCTAAAATCAAGCAGGTAGCTGGCAACTGTATGTGAAAATAAGAAGCTGTAGATAGCAAAATCAGATAATTGAATTACAGATTTCCTGCCTTGGCATAGGCCTGTCCAAATTAGTTATCTACTAAGCCTCATTTCTCTGGATCATTGTCCAGATAAAACTCCTTTCGTGCAGAGCTTTATCTTGAGAGTATGTTTCTAGAAGTTTCCTCATGCTAAAATTAACTTATTTCCCTATTATAGAACTGTTATGTGTTGGCTCTCATTGATTCTGATTCTTGCTATCTTAAAATACAATTTGTCTAGTGTAATTTATAATTACATAGGGCCCAGCATCGAGTATGCTGGGATTAGATCTTTGATTGCAAACAGGCTCATAATGAGATGCAGTGAGAAACAGGGTTCAAAAGAGATATATTAAACATTTTTAAATACTACTTGAGAAGCTAATCCCAGGAAGACTTGTAGAATTGAGCCATCTATGCCCAGTGGGGTATATTAATGGCAACTGTCTAATGAGTATCTTTTAAAGTAATTACCTATTAAATCACTAAATACTTGAATGGAAACCTTGGTCTCTGAAAATCTTGGAATGTTTTTTAGACTCTTGACTCCAGGGATGATTTCACCTACCACTGAACTATAAACTTCTGAGGTTGGTCACTTCAACTCCTCCGCTGTTCCCATCAGTGGCCCATCATTTCGTAAATCTAGCTGACTATAGAATAACCTGAGTTAAACCAAAGTTGATAACCTCTAACTTTTATGATTTTTCATGGCCTGTTGAAATGAAGTCTGATATTTATACTTTTCACTTTTTAATTTTATGTTCTTACTGATTTGTTCATAGAGTTGGTACTTGGAATATATCAGGCAAAATGTCACTGTTTCATGGTGCAGATAGAGGAAATTGCTAGGTAGTAAATATTAGTATAAAGATTATTAATAAGACTCAGATTTTGAAATATGTTTTCTAATATTTTACCCATAAAAGTGAATTACTTTATATTCCTGGAATGCTCCTCCTTGTTCCTGGTCTTGCTGAAATTCCAAATATGGATCCAATTTCTTCTTTAAATGAGTTATATTTCATTCCATTGGCTTCCAACCTCAAGGATTGAAATGAAATGAATCCTATATATTTTCTTCTGCTGAATATAACAAAAACCCATAAGGGTTAGTATAAACGAAACCAGTGATAACATAAGCACACATGCATAAATTATTTTGGATCCAATTTTATAACTGTGAACCTTTTGAAAATGTTATTTACCACATTATAGTTCTTGACATTTGTACCTGACATTGTGTTTCTGACAATTGTATAAAAGGTGTGAGAACATTTAGATTTAAGAAACAGTCATAGACACATGCAATTTTGAGGTAAGAGAGATTTAAGAAAATGTCTGGCTTAATCCCTTATCTTTGAAGATGTGGGAAACAAGATATAGAAAGGTTATGGGCCTTGCATCTGGTCACACGGCTAGTTAAGGGTAGAACCCAGGTCTTCCTATTCTATGTGTGAAAGACAACAAAGAGAAATCTGATTAGGATATTGGTCAGAAGACCTCTTGATCTAATTTTATAATAGCATTTGTGATTCAATGAAATGTCATTAAAATATTTACATAAAGAATATCTCATTAGCTAAAAGTTCCACTCAATAGGAAATACTGTGCTATTGACTGACTGCAGTGTCAGGTAGAGTGGCTTTATTGTCCTTGGGATCCCCTCCAGGAACTGGTGGAGTGTACTTGTATATGTATCTTAGTGCATAATGGAGGGGTAGCCCTGGGATCTGTGCCTGCTACCTGGCTCCTTCCTCTGATACTGTTCAGCTGCTTTGCTCCCCAACGACTATGAACTAAACAACTTTGCTCCACCCTACTTTTCTGGAATATTTCAGCTACAGAGCCATCTGATTGTGGAGTGAGTCTCCTTAAAAAGTGAGCCAAATTAAACGATTCTTCTTTTCTACAAGGAGTCATCAGAATTGCTCCTAGCAATGGGAAAGCTGAGTAATACCCTGAATAATGGTTGAAAATGCATATGCTGAGGCCTAAATCCCCAACGTAGCTGTAGTTAGTGATGGGACTCCTAACAAAGCGCAATAATTAAGCTTAATGATGTCAGAAGGGTGGGGCCCTAGTCCAATAGGACTAATGTTTTTATAGGAAGAGATGCCAGAAGGCTTCAGAAAACTGGCACTGTCCTTGTGTCTTTGTCTCTGTCCGTCTCTCTCTTTTTGACTCCTCAATCTTACCACAAGAAAAGTGATTGCACAAACACACAGAAAGACGGCAAAACATAAAAAATCACATGAGACTTAGAGTGAAATCTAGCTTTCCAGGCCCTCCATCTTAAATTTCCCACCTTCGAGAACTATGAGAAATAAATCCTTATTATTAAACCACTCGGCCTGCACTTTTTGGTTGTGGTATCTGGCATAGACTAATGTAGAGTAATAAGCCAAATGCAATTCACCTAAATTTCCCATTTAATGGAGAACTGGTTTGCTTAGCAGTTCCTTTATTAAGTGGAAAAAAAAAAGATAAACTTTGTGAGACAGAGATTCTCTGACAGGAGGGAGATGATAGGCAGTCTAGAACCGCATATACTAACATCACTACTATTAAAGTAAATGTTCTGGGCCTGGGGATATAGCTCAGTTGAATAAGCACTTGCCTGGCAAGTGCAAGGTCCTGAGTTCGATCCCCGGTACCACAAAATAAATAAATAAATAAATAAAATAAAGTAAATGTTCCTGTAGGTAAAATTTTGCATACATTCAAGATTACTCCCTTAGAAAATCATGGAAATGTGACTTGTTGGATCATAGTCTACATTCTTTGTCTTTGAAAGAGTAAATTTTCACAGAACCTTCCACATTCTTACCTGCATATTTTCACAGAAACCTTAACTGTTCTTCAATAATTAGCTTCACAAATAGGCCAGCACGGTGATGGATGAGAGGTGGCAAGGAGTTCTGCTCTGTGTAAGTCCTCATACCGCCTCTTCTTACATTTAAGGAACTTAGCTCTTTACTGTTTCTGCAGGAGAGTACTTAAGGGTCTAGGGAAAGTAGACACCAGGAGATTTATTGGTTTATTAAAGCCAAATTGCCATAACTAGAGGATGTCCTGCTAGCTGAAAAAGTCAGCCTCTCCCCTCCAAAAACAATTTCTATAACCCAACTGTAATACAAATTCTCTGTAAGCATGAAGATAAGCAAGATTCATGTGTGAATCTGAACTGAGCAAGGATTTCCTGCACTGGGGCATTGATTGGAACCATTTATCCCTTACTTCCATTTTTTACGTTTTTTCCTTTTAACTGGGGATCCCAAAACTGATTTCCTACAATGGTACATTTGGCTTGCCTCTCAGGCACTGTCACCGCTGACAGTTATAAAGCACAGTTCAATCTCAGTCACTGCCAACTGATGAGATAAGAATTTGATATTTTACATCACTTCATATCAAGAAATTCTTCAAAATAATAACTGATGCTGTTTAGCCTCTAAGAAAATGAGCAATTTGGAGGATTTGGCTGGGAAACCTAGTCACCTCTTGAAAATCTCTGGCTAGCAGCCACATGGGGTTTGGGGAACCAAAAAGGTAACAGCTGCCTGCCTCTTGACCCATATCTCAGACTGAGGCTCAGAAATTGAAGGTGACATGGTTTTATTTGAAATGTCCAACTGGCACGGAGCACCGGCAACGAAAATTTAAGTTGTGATCTCGAAAGCGCAAAAAAACCCCATTATCTCATCGTATAGAACTATCTCTCATCATAAATGAACTTTAAGACCAGTGTGTAAATAATGGTTCTACCTTTAGCTTCATCCTCCCACCACTTTCCGCTACTTATTCCTTAATATACTAAGAAAAGTTAAATTGTAAAGGGAAAGAAAGTGTATCATAGAGATATACTAATCCTCTAATTCCTTAGAGGAGCAAATAACCTTTCCTCTTGATATAGGAACCAAGCATTGATCTGTCACACTGTTTGTTCTGGTAGAGTTCCCAGAGGCACATTCAGTTTGAAACGTTAAGGCTAGTTCATTAGGCGTCCCTGGCTCCTTTCTCAGAGAGAATCAAGATAACACTGTGGTTAGTTAATGGCTTTCTCTTGTTTCCCCCAGAGCCTGCCTGTCTGAAGCCTGCAGGCCGGAGAAGCTTCTTCTTCCCTTCTCTTTGCTATTAGTCACAGCTGGTAAGGCTCACAGGAGCGGAGCCTGTTTGAAAACAGTCGGATCAGGAAAGCGTTTGAGTCTTTCTGCTGCGAGCAACAAACTTGGCCCAGGCTGCCACCTGGAGATGGAGTGAGAGTGGGGGCAGGGAAAGGAGGCAGAAGAAGAGAGGGAAGGGGGGAAGGAGCAGAGGGAGGGCAATTGCTCACCAACTCTCTTTACTTTCTTCTCTGATTACCCTCCCTGGGACAGTAGGTAGACGAACTTGCACGACAAAACGGTGCCTCTTACGACTCAGTCTCCTCCCAGATGCTTATTGCCTGGTTCCATATTTTGATCATGGAGGTGGGCTACTGACGAGACTCTAGATGTGGTGAGCAAACTTAGGCCATGACAATTCGGCAAGACCTATCCCACCCTCTTCCTTCTATACATTTATAGAACCAGTGGGGGAGGAAAGAAAGAAAGAAAATAAGAACTTTGGAATTACAAACAAATTCAGATTCCAAAACTAACCCCACAGACATGTTAAGGTAGACACCGTTCCACACAAGAATGACCATGTTTCTGACAGCCCTCGTATTTGTTTATTAAATGTACTCCTCCTCTCAAAAGCACATCTAGGAGAGCTGGATTAGGTTAGCTTTTCCTTCTGGCAGGGCCTTAGTGAACTGCTAACTGAGGCCACATGTCTGGGTGCACCCTGGAGTGGCTGCTGTGCTCCCTAGCACAGGGGATGATACCTGGACAGATTCTATGATAGTGTAAGCAATAAATGTAATGTCTGCACGAGTGACATCATCTGGTGTCACAGATCCTCCTCCTGGCTGATGTGTACTGTGGTTGCATTGGGTTTATGAGGCCAATAAACACATGTGCTTTGGGGTCACCTACATTTAAGTAGAAGCTGGCAGGGTTTCCCTCTCTGGGTATCTCCATGATTTAATATTACATTCAGACTTCACAGAAGAAAGATTTATGAGAGGTCAGGTCAAACCCATACAAGTAAACAGGAAGATTTGCAGATAGTGAAAAGATTTTAAAGAAAGAAGTGAAGAGTTCTGCATGTCACCTATTTCAGGGCAATCTAAAGGTGGTGCCATATTGGGTCACTTGTTTTTGTTGTTTGGAGGGGGGGTCACTTCTTAAAGAGTTTGAAGAAATCTATTTTTTCTCTTTGAATTTGGAACACGCTAATGACTCACTAGAGATGACAAGCGCAAGTATGTGTACAGAATTTTAGATGCCAATTAACACCCTCTCATTCATAAAAGAAAACACAGGCACATTCTTTGTAATAGATATAGTTACTATAATTTTGTTGCAGATTTTTGATTCATGCTCTAAGAGCACAGACAAAGGTTATTAAAGACCAAAGAAAAAGGCAGAAAATTAAAGGTTCACTATAATACTACTGGATTGTCCATTTCAGATCACATGACACAATGGAAAGATGATCAGTGATAGAGGCCTAGCTGTTTTATTTTATATTTTCAATTGGAATAATGTGGAAACTTTGCCATTTCTAAAATATCTCAGTGTCTCCTTCTATATGAGTTATTTAACTAGTTAACTTAGAGAGATATCTATATTATTAATTAAAATCCACTCATACTCCATGTGGAGATATTCCTTACACTTACAATTTGGGGAGTTTCGTGTAATGGTTACTGTTGGACATTAGTTTATTGCATACCATTAGTAACAACTCATTCTGTAAGTGAAACTATCTCTGGGTAGATGTGAAGTTCATTTATTCATCAAGCACCAAGAATGACTGCATTATTGAGTGCAATTCATTCTCAGCATTTTTGCTCAGAGCAGCATTGTCCTTTTGATTCTCTCCTTTAGGCATGACCCCTTCTACAACGTGTCTTCCTCCTCCCATATCCTGCGCATTCATCGTACATGAGCTTGGCTGCTGACTGCGGAGGTTCACATTTTGCTCATTAGAGAGACTGTGTCCATGAAGAAAAGCTCCGTCAGATTGCATTTAGCCGGCCCCCCTGAGCACCTGCTGTGTACATAGTAGCATTTTTCTCAGGTCACCGTAAGAAATATAAAAACAGGTGAGCCTCAGTATCAACTCTCTCATCAGCTAAGATAATAATAGTAGTCAGAGGCCAGGGGCGGTGGCACACTCCTGTATTCCTAGCACTAGGGAAGCTGAGGCAGGAAGATTTTTGTTAATTCAAGACTGGCCTGGGCTACAAAGTGACCTCAAGGGCAGCCTGAACTGCATAGCAAGACCTTGCCTCAAAAAAGACAATAATAATAACAACAACAACAACAACAACAATAATAGAATAATTTCAAACATATATCTAGAAACTTATTACATACCAGATACTGTTCCACCTCCTATGGTATATACACAAAATGCATTTAATCTTCCAAGAAACTTTCAAGAGAGGTTCTATCAATATCCTCTTTATATAGAGAAGGAAATGGTGGCATACAGAGGTTGAGTAATTGTCTAATATCACACAAAAATACAAGCAACATAGGGAAAAGGAGGAACTTGAAAAGTAGTGTCCAAACAAAATACTGTGACGTTTAAAATTATGAGAGATGGGGAGACACAGACCAGTTTTCCTAAAAGAATCCGACTATAAAAGTAGAAACTTTCAAATGGAACTTAAAGAATTTCTATGTTCAAGGAGCCCATGTTAAATGCTTTGTTTCATATAATTCATATCAAATTCCCTCCTCACAGGTGAGCAATGAGATGCTTAGAAGTGAATCTAATTTTATAAAATACTACAGTCCAAAGGTAGAATTTAAAAATAGGTTTACTTTAGCCCAACACCTACCCTATTCTACTGTGTGTATCTCTGAGTAGATGGTGGAGGGTGAGTTAGACTTTGAATGCCAGAATTAGGAGAGAGCAATGTGGAAGGGTAAGTGTGAGTAAACGGGAATATTTTTCGGGCAGTGAGAAACTTTTTCTAGAAGGAGACGAAGAGGCAGCACACCCGCACAGCACAGGCTCTGGGGAGGTAGGATAGCTAAGAGACTCCTGTGTGCGACAGCAAGAGTGAGGCTGAGGGGCTTGGTGTAGAAAAACAGGAGAAGAGAGATTAGGAGGAAAATTGAGGATCTATTCCAGTGGACCTTAGCGACCAAGCTGAGCAGTTTTAACTGGTACATAATGCATACAGAGCTACTTTCCAATTTTGTAGATCATACATGACAGGAATTGCATACTAGAACACTAGCTGGACTCAGATCTACTGGAATTAATAATAGAAAGGCATTACTGAGGTCCTAGAAAATATGTGTCTAAAAAAACACATAAGAGTGACAATTAAAAAAGAGATACATCCTAAAGTCATTGTAGAATTAGACTACATATATGGCAACGGGTTTCCACGGGTAGAGAAAAGGAGAAATGAATAATCAAGGTCACATGTCCAGAGTAGTTTGTTCATAAAATAATGATTTGCTCCCTATGGTGCAGACATAGAAGTCATGACACCTGGTTGATGCTATACTCAGAGATGAGTTTGTACTTGAACAATCTGATGTGGTGTCTGCAAAACATCCCTTTGGAAGAGTCCAGCAAAGCCTTAGAAATGTGGGTTTGCGCTCTGCAAAAAGCTGGGTTTGACAATGTAATTTTTTTAAAAATTTATTTTAAAAGTTGCTCAGATTTATAGAAAGTTGAGAAGATAACGAAGTTTTCCACATACTTGGACCCCAGCCCTTATTATTGACGTCCTTCACATTATGATACATTTGTTCAATGTAGTGGGCAAATAATTCATATGTTGCTACCTAGATTCCACTGCTTATTTAGGTGTCTTCCGTTTTTACTCAGTATTTCTTTTTACTGTTCCAAGATTCCATCCAGGATATTTTATGAGAGGTAGTTGTCAGGTTTCTTTTTTCTTGTTTAGGCTCTTACAGATTTTGAAATTTCCTTGTTTTTGATGACTTGAAATGTTTGAGGAGTACTGGCCAGATATTCTGTGGAGTTTGTCTGATGTTTTTCCACGTATAGCATGGGATTCTGTGCTTTTGTATGAAAGACCTTAGATAAAAGGACACTCAAACCAATTCCCACTCAGCCCATATATTATCAATATGCTTCTCACTGCTGATGTTAACTTCAGTGACTCAGCTGAGGCCATGTTTGCCAGGGGTGTCCCCTGTGCATTTCCTCTGTCATGTTCCCTCTGCTCGCTGTGTTTTTTAGAAAGAAGTCACCAGGACAGCTCCTGTCTCAGGACACATGGTTATTTTCCCCTTTGTTAAGAGTAATTCATCCAGGTAAATTAGCACATTCAGAATTCTCCTGCACAGAATATTTGTTTTTTTGCAATATGCATTTATTCATTTGTTTGTTTATATCAGTATTGATTTAACAATATTTATTTTATAATTTAAATTATAACTCAATGCAAATTATTATCATGATCATCATCATCGTCATCACCAAACTGCTCCTACTTAGGCTGTGGGGAACTCTCCCATCATTCCTTTAACATAGCCCTATCTTTGTGTGGGATTTGGTTTATTCGGTTGGTTGACTGGGTTTGGTTAGTTTCTTAGCACTTCTTTATTTTCTGGAACTATAGGATGTCAGGCTCATCTTGCAAATGTCTCACGCTAGGCCTGAGATCAGCAGTGTCTGTAAGGAGCCCTACTTCCTTTTATTAGAGAATGGTATTAGAAACCCTCCTGATACTAGCTGTATACTAATTTGTGTCCTGTACATATCTATAATATATATACATACATATATATGTATGCTTGCCTGTATTAAGGAAATACAAGTTAATATGAGGACTTATTACCAAATGGATCATCCTAGTCCCTTCCCTGGCCTATTTATCAATTGCAACTCAATAGGAGGAAATCTGGTCCCCATCATTGCTGTACATTTACTTAATGTTTCCATTCCAGTAGATATGTATAGTGGCATCAGAATTGTTATCCTGTGCCCCTGTGTGAAACAAACTTCTCAACTACAGTGCCACACTTATATGCAGTATACTTTCATTTACAGACTCTGCTGATTTTCAAAATCACTTAGACCAATCAGCATCTTTACCCCCAGCTCACCAGAATGCAATTTTTAGGTGAATCATTTTTACAAAGGTGAAGGTGAATGGCAAGAATTTAGATGTTTTTCCTGTGGGAATGCAGGTGTAGTAGTGAATATTGAGGCAATGCTGTGGATTTTTTGTAAGGATATGCTAAAACAGAGGAAGTGACAGAATTAGTAAAGCAATTTAGAAGAAAGATGAAAATTACACTAAATCTAGCTACAAGTAGAAGGAAGTTCCAGATAATACATTCTAGTGAAGTGGATCATAAGGGTACAGTAGTTGGTTTTTATGGTTGTTGACATTTAACAGTAAATGAGTAGATAAAGGAAAGACAGAGTATTTAAGTGAATACAGGGATAAAAGTTTTGGAGGTGGCTGTTTGGAAATCAAGAGTCAGGTCAAAGCTGAAAATGTAAGTGATAGGTTTTTCCAACACAGAAAAGAACAGAAAAGAGATTAAAAGTGCCTTTATTGCAGGCACAGAGAAGTTGACTACAGAGAGGAGTAACGTGGAGCTTCTGAGGGTCCGGCCTGGGGACAGCGGCCAAATAGGGCCAGGCTGGAGGTGGGGTTTTGGAGATGGACTGCCTGATGCAAGAGGCGTATAAAGGAAACAGGATATTACAAAGGGGAAGTAGGAAGTTGTAACCTGATTCACAGGAAGAAGGTTGGGGCTTAGCACATGGCCTCCAGTGGCAGGTGCAATATTGGCTCAGCACCATGGTGACTCAGCAGAAGTTTTATTAAAGCAAGAAACCCTACAGTAAATACTCAACTTAGCTTGTGCACTCATATAGAATTTAGAAGCATGGAAATATGAAAGGATAAAAACAAAAAAAAAAAAAAATGAAGACGTTCCAGCTAGGAAAAGTGAAAAGATCTGTAGGACCCACGGAGGATATGGGGAAGATCTAGACTTTTTAGTTTAGTGTTCTGTTGCCTCTGGAGCTGAGGTGTCTATGTTCTGCCTGTACTGTACCCCCTGATTGGTTTCTCTCCACTCTGTAATTCCTGCCTAGTCACTATGGCAACCAACCAATATGGCGCTGGTGGTCATGTGCTGTGCTGAGCCAGTACGGTGCCAAGCCAATATGGTGCTGGCCTCTACAGGTCATATGCAAAGCACCACCCTTCTTCCTCTGAGTCAAATTACGACTTCCTACTTCCCTTTTTGTAATATCCTGTTTCCTTTTCCCACACTGCCCAATCCTGGTCAGCCATATCAGGCAGCCCACCTCCTAGTCCTCACCTTCCGCCTGGGCCTATCTAGCACCTGAACCCATGACAGGTCTTCAGAAGTTCCACGTCTCTCTTCTCCTCCCTACTGTGATCTTCTCCGCTCCCACAATAAAGGCATTTTATCCCGCTTTACTTCTCTCTGCACTGGAAAAACATATCACCCTCCCATGGGGTAGTGATACTTCCTGAGTTTCCACCTCTTCTGACCCCCATACGCTACTCTGGCCCTCTACAAGCCTTTGAAAGAGACCTGAGGACACCTTATGCTGACACATTAGTGACTGACAGGGGCTCCTGAAATTTAAAAGATATCCGTATGTGTGCTCAGAAAAAAAGGTTTGTAAATCAAAGGAATTCATTTTTTAAAAGCAGAGTGTTAAGCTTCAATCTCGCATCACTCCCAGTGATCACTAAACAAAAAAGTTTTAGATGTCCGTCTAATCTCAGTGGATAGTTGTCTGTCCACATTTGCGTATAAAACTTATTGTTTCCATTAGACTGAGGGCCAGGAAAATCTGTGATTTAATTCCAATTTTCCTGCTCAAAAACTTTCCAGAGCTCTTTCTGCAAGCTTAGAGAGCCTTAAGTAAAGCCATGGTGGTTTGAGCTACTGCTTCTGCAGCAAGTTTAAAAACACTCCTTGTTTTGTGCCATGTGCTTAAGAGGACAACTATCACCATTTTAATATAGGCTCAAAGCCCTTGGTGAAGATCTCAGCCCAAACCTGAAAGTCACAGCAATTTACAGAGACTGATTTTTTTTCTGCTGACTCTAGGGAGTTAGATCTTGAGTTTGGAATCCTTATGTTTTAGGCAGCTGAGTTAGAAAGAAATACTAAAAATATTATAGGCAGTCAGGCAGGGCCAGGCCCTTGAAGCAGCCAGTGCAGATGAGATACCTTGCAACTGTTGGGGAGACAGACACCTCCAGTTGTGGACAAAAGATTAAATGGATGTGCCCATATACTTTCCTAGGGATGGACCTCAGGGATTGATACTCTAAATAGGTAGCAATCACCTTGAAAATGCCAGGAAGAATCACTAACCCAACCTCTCACCAGAAAGGCCCCTGTTCTGTATTCATGTGCTTTTGTTATATGACACATTTCCCCATTTGATCCCTATTTAATCAATGTTGCCTAAACGATTATACTTGTAATCTTATACTTGGTAACAATAGTTTTGTCCTACCCCATGCCCATTTAATGATTTCCCATGTTTTTCGCCTTGGGCCTGCCTCACCTTGCTGTATAAAAATCCCTAGAGAAGACACACTCCTGGGCAACCCCCCCTTTTGTCCCTCTCTGGGACAGAAGCTTTCTTTCCCTCCACAAGTATATTCTGCTCTTCACCTCTGTTTTCTCTAAAATTCATTCTTTGAATTTTAGAGAACATGAACGCATCCCAGATATCTTTCAGGTTGAGAGATTTTCCCCCTATATCACTTACAAAGAGAAACACTACTGTCAGCGCTCTTTTAAGAAAAAAATAGAATGTCTTTTTCATTTGCTTCAGGGGACAGGCAACTTAATGTGCCATTTTTCCTACAGAGTTGGTGATCAAGAGTTTTAAGAGATCTGAATTCATAGCAAAATTTTCAGAACAGTCAATCTTCTCAGTATTTCACTCTGTGATGTTCTTCTATGGTTTAATCAATGCTGAAACTTGACTCTGAATGCAGAGGAAGGCATGGATTATCTTCATTTGTGAAATGAAACCTTCATGTGCAATATCCACATACTACTTGATCTCTAATAGTAGAATTTTTCTGGCCAGATGATTGTATTACAGTAATTGGCATTCGGAAAAAAAAACATTTTTCTAAGATCTTTAAGGTAGTAGTAACACCAAAGCAATAGCTTTACGAACTAGAACCTTTGAAGGCTCTTACCTTTTAGAAAGGCAATTTTTAATTTCAGCGCTTGGGTGCAAATGAAGATGTCTTGTGTCAGCATTTGTGTATCAAAAGCTGTGTCTGGGTGACATCACTGTGTGCCATAATTTGGAGGATAGGGGAATCGAATTTTCTGAAAGGCAGTATCATCCTGTGAAACCAAGATTAAGCTACACGGAATAATTTCGACAGAAGAATTCTGCAGCAGTGAGCGGAGGAGGATTAAGCCTGACAAATGCTTTCATTTGAACTCGTTATATGCACATGTCCTCAGAAATCGGGAAAAGCGAGATGGCAACTGCCAATCTGAAACAACAATGAACAATTGTCACCTTAGACACCCATGAAAGCTTCATTTTGCTCCCTGAGGAATCTCCCACAAAGCCTCCAAATCCACCTTCGCTCCCTCTGGTTAATGCAGTCTTGTATTCAACACACTGTTCAGCGCCAAGGTTACTCCAAGATGCCATTAAAATCGGTTTTGAATAATGAATTTATATTTGCTTTTTGGGATTGGGATAGTAGTAGGATGTATGCAAACTTCTAAAATAAAACTTAGAGTGTCTGAAAGAACTTCATTTCACATATGACCTTTTACAGTAATTGGATCTGAATTATAATCAGTCACCTGAATCCTGAAATAGATAAAATAGTTTTTTAATGTTAAAAAGTTTTAGCCCTTCCTTGATTATCTATCAGTGCTTACAGTCCTGTGAAAATAAGATAAATGAGAAATTTGGTCTCTAATTAGACTTCACTAGATTTACAGCTTTTAATTTATACGCCAA
Organism: Dinomys branickii; assembly: GCA_004027595.1. Classification (NCBI taxonomy): domain Eukaryota; kingdom Metazoa; phylum Chordata; class Mammalia; order Rodentia; family Dinomyidae; genus Dinomys; species Dinomys branickii. Next base: position 8,946 of record PVLD010003797.1, on the reverse strand, counting down.
TGCAGCTCAGGCCGGCACTAACGCAGATAGAGACAGAGCCACAGTTTTCAATTGATTTAACAATTTAATTGCAGCATTAACATCCATTAACATTTAACTAACCTTTTAAACTAACCTCAGGCACAACCTTAAAGACTAAATGAAGTAAAATTGCATATAAAAAGGTACTAACATACAGCTGGAAGAAGCCAAAGTGAATCTTGAGGGAGATTTAGCACTGCTTCCCCACATCAGCAGGAGGGAGGCTGTTTTCCTTCTTGCAAAATTCAGTAGGAAAGCAAGCTCTAATTTATAGTAAAGGGAAATAGGCACATTGGATGGTTATTAACTCTCCTTTATGCCTTCTTGTCTATAGCGATATCTAAAAGATGCAACAGCTCTTCAATGGTGAAGCATTAATGGCCCAAGGCTAAGGAACACAAGGGGGGGGTCTGAAAAGGGAAAGGGAACCACCACACCGCAAGGGGCTGTAATCACAAAGCTAAATATAACATTTGAAACTCTCTATGGTAACCAGGAAACAAGGTTACATCAAACCCAGTTAGCAGAGCCAGCCCACTGTGTTTGCTTATTTGTTTCAGTTTCAGGCCACGGTTTCCCTGGGTCAGTGTTTCCCTTTCAATTTGCTTCAGCTTTATCTCATTTCCCTTTGGAATGAGAGGATCAGCACCAGATCAAACATTACAGCTTTAAACTGCTGGAAAACTCAATATTGCAGCTATTAGATTGGTCTGAAGAAAGGTGAAGACAAACGTTAAGTGTAAACCTTTGGCTTAATGAAACTATCTTTAAGTGCGGAACATCTAGGTTCACACAGGTGAGCAAAATAAGAACCATCACATTGACATGGCTGCGTCACAGTTGTCAGTGTGGGCCCGAGGGCCCCTGGGTTGGTCTCCCAAAGACTATTCCATCACCCAAGGCTGCAAGGTTGGGGGAGGCGGTAAAGTTTGGCAGCCAACAGAACCACACAGCTCCCTGGCCTGATGGGACACCATCCATGCACCAGTTTGCTGATCCCGATATTCAGTGCCCAGAACTGTAAGCACTGACAGCAGGTATCGTCACTCTCTGCTATTTTTCATGCTTCCTGGGATTTCAGTTCCAATTTATGTCGCAGGGCTGTGAGGATATAATGTATTAATGCCGCTCATCCAGAGAAGGTGAAAGTCTCGCAGACACGCTTGCCTTAGAAACCCTCCAGTAGCACCTCAGGAGTAAGGGCTGTAATTAACCTTAGTAAACAGGGAGAAAAAGTGATCCGAAACACCACTAGGGTGATAATATGCTATAATCAGCCTTTTCTGTGCACATTTGGTTTAGTAATGCTTTCTATACCAATGTCACTGATGTGTATAATTTATCTTATTATAGATAGGCATACATCCCAATTCCACACAGGGTAGGGGGGCTCTGAAGTAAGACTGTATGAATTTGTATCCTGCTTACAACACGCTATTTTCACGTTCAGAGTAAGTTCTTTAAATTCTCTGTCTCCAGATATCGTTCTTAAAAAATAACATAATTAAAATAGCTCCACCTCCATAGGATGGTTGTGAATGTCATTCGGCACGGCATGCACTCAGAACAGTGACCGCTGGGGTCTTTAGTTAGGACGTGTTAGAAAGGAAAAAAGGAACAAGGACAAGGGGAAGAGAGGGAATGAGTAAGGCAGGGAGAGAGAGACAGAGGGGAAAAGGACACACGGAAAGGGGATTCCGTTATCTGCAAATATGAGAGTTACGTCTCAGAAGCATAGCCATGTAGCTACAGTTACAGACTGCTAAAGAGAATCCAGCAAAAATTATTGGAAGTTTTTTGTAAATTACACTAAAAACAGGTGAACAAGCTACTGTCTTGGATTAAAAGAGACTGCAGTAAAATGTGAAATGATACATATTTTATTTTTATTTACCTATATTTTTTTGGTTTTTGAGATGTGGTCTCAAATACAGTTCAGGCTGGCTTTGAACTACCTTTGTAGCTGAGGCTGGCCTTGAACTCACCATGATCCTCCTGCCTCAGCCTCCCAAGTGCTGGGATTACAGGTGTATGCCACCAGACCCAGTTTAGATTTTAGAGAGAACATAGAAGAAAGTCTTCAGAACAGATTCCTACATATGATAACAAAAGTATAAACCACAACAGGATAAGATTGATAAATTAAACCTCATAAAAATTAAAACATTTACTCTATAGAAGATGATAAAAGGATACAAACACTGGGAGAAAATCTCACACTGGGAGAAATATGCATAACCTGTATCTATCATTTAGAATATTGTCTTGGTTACGTTTTTCTCATTGCTGAGACAAAATATCCAACACCCAAAATGAAGAAAGGAAAGGTTTATTTAGCTTACAGTTTGTGGAGGTTTTAGTCCCTACTTGGCTGGTTTTGAGGCAGAGTGGCACATGGCAGAGGGCAAAAAGTTTAGGGCAGCAGAGCACAGCAAATATCACAAGCAAAAGGGAGGAATGGCTGCAAGCAGCCTCTTCTCTTTCCTTACATTGTAAACAGGCTACCCCCACCCAGGGGGCGTGAACCTCTCACACAATCTCCATGCCCTCCTCTTCCACAGGCTCAGGATGTTTACAAAGTAAGCACCCCAGCTTCCTCCTGAGTCACTCAGCTAAACCTCTAGATTTCCCAAGTTGACACAATGTATCAACCATAACAAATATATAAAGAAATCTTACAGTAAAGAATCGAATTAGAACATGGGCAAGGCATAGATATTTCTTTGAAGCCATATGCCAATGACACAGAAATGCATGAAAAGATATTTCACATAATTTACCCATTAGGTAAACGTAAGTTAAGGCCTCAATGAGATAACTGTGCATACCTTTACAAGCTGGCTAAAATTTAAGAAAGTGAAATACCTAATACTGGTGAGGATGCAGAGAAATTCGATGATGCATATGTTTTGCTGGTATGAATATAAAATGTTCTAACTAGAGGTTGGCAATATATTAAAAATCTAAATATTTAATTAGTATGAGACCCTGCAATTAGATTCTTTGGCATTCATCCTAGAGAAGTAAAAATGTATATTCACCTTAAAAGCATGAATGTTCTCACTGTTAGATTTAAGATAGCCCCTAATTGAAAGTAACCTAAATCTCACTCCTTATGTAAATAGTTAAAAAGTATTTCAGCCATACAGTGGGACACTACCCGGTGATAAAAAGATAACATGTATATTAATTGATACATATAGCAACTTGGATAGATCCCAATGGATTATGGTGAGGAAAGAAAAACCAATCCAAAACAATGGCAACTGTAGTGTCTCTCTTAGTCTCAAAGTGACAAAAGTATAGAAATGGAATACAGATTAGGGGTTCTCAGATCTTAGTGACCCTTATTATAGTTACAAAATGCAATACAAGGGTTTCTGGGTGATGATGGAACTGTTGTGTTTTTAACTATAATGGTCATATACCAAAGTGTTCACATGGCAAAACTGCATACAAGTAAATTTAAAAGATAAACACAAACATACACATATGCACACGCCTAGAAAACCGGTAAAATCTGAATAAGATCAGAGAATTATACAAATGTAAAAGTTTTGGCTATTCAACAACATTGTATATTAGGTACAATATGTCACCATTGGGGAAAATTGGCTGAAGGGTATTTATTTATCCTTGTTTCAATATAAAATATTAAATTAAAAAGAGGAGATATTATAAATACCTGAAACCTAGAAAGGGTGCAAGAAGTCTGACTCTATATCAAGTTATGCTACTGAATTTGATTATTGTATCTAGAAGCTTTTAGTGGGGTTTTTGGGGTCTTCAATGTAGAGAATCATGTCATCCACAAGTAATGGTATCTTCTTCTCTATCCTTATTCCTTTCATTTTTTGCCTTGTCTAACTGCTCTAGCTCATGTTTCCAGAATTACAGTGAATAAGAGTGGTGATAGTGGCTATACTTGTCTTGTTCCTGATTTTAAAGTGAAAGCTTTCAGTTTTTGTCCATTCCATGTGATGTTGGCTGTTGGTTCCTCATAGGTGAATTTTACCAGATTGAGATAAAGACAGTCTATTCTGATTTTCTGTGGATTTTTATCATGAATATTAGTCTTTATCAAAAGCTTTTTCTGTACCTATTGAGATGACCATGTGATTTTTGTCTTTGACTCTGTTGATATGGTGTTTTGCATTTATTGATTTGTGTATATTGAAATATCCCTGCATTCCTAGGATGAATCCCACTTGGTCATGATTTATAAACTTTTTGATGATTGGCTACATTCTGTTTGCTAGTACTTTAGTGAGAATTTTTGCATGTTTTGTTCATTAGGAAGGTTGGCCTGTGGTGCTCTTTTTTGGTTAGGTCTTTCTCTGGTTTTGATATCAAGATAATACTTGCCTCCAAGAATGAGTTAGGGAGAATTGCTTCCCTTTCAATTTCAGTAAATTGTTTGAAAAGTATTGAAGTTAAATCTTCTCTAACTTTCTCGTAGAATTCTGTTGTGAATCCTTCAGGACCTGGGCTTTTCTTTGTTGCTAAGTTTTTAATTATATTTTCAATTTTGTTGGCAGATATTGAGTTATTCAGGATTTTATATCTTCTTGATTCAGCCTTAGTAATTCAAATGATTCAAAGAATCTGTCTTTCTTCTCTGTTTTCTATCCTATGAGAGAAAAGATTTTTGAACTAGGTGTTGATAATCTTAAGAATTTCTAGAAGACCTATAGTTATTTGACCCTTTTCAATCCTTGTTGCATGAATTTAAGTTTTCCCTTTCTTTTCTTTTTGATAAGGTCTGCTAGGGGTTTATCAATTTTGTTTATTCTTTCAAGGAACCGACACTTTGATTCATTAATTCTTTATACTGTTTTCTTAGCCGCAAAGTATTAATTTCTACTCTGATTTTTATAATTTCCTTCGCTTTCTGGGCTTTGGGCTTGACTTGCTCTTCTTCTTCCTGAAGCTTGAGGTGCAGCATTGGGTTGTTTATTTGTGCTCATCCTGTTTTCCTGATGTGAGAATTCACTGCTCAAATTCCCCTGTAAGGACTACTTTCATTGCATACCACAGGTTCCAATAAGTTGTATCTGCATTTTCATTTGATTGTAAATATTGTTTAATTTCATCTGTAATCCATTGTTTGTTCAGGAAGGTGTTATGTAAATTCTGTGTGTTTATGGAGTTTTTGCAATTTCTTTTGTCCGTAATTTCCAAATTCATTGCAGATAACATGCATGAGATAACCCCAGTTCCTTTGCATTTACTTAAGCATGTTCTATGTGCTAGTATGTGACCTATTTTAGAGAACATTCTGTGTGCAACTGAGAACGTGTATTCTAATGTTATTGGGTGGAACACTCTCTAAAGGTCTTCTAAGTTCATTTGTTCACAGGTCTGGTTCAGTTCTGTTATTTCTTTGCTGAGTTTTCATTTAGTTGATCTATCTCTTTGTGAAATGTGTATTAAAATCCCCCATTATTATTGTATTTCTTCTTTGATTTTTCTTGTCTATTAAAATTTGGCTTATATAGTTCAGTGCTCCCATATATATATAAAATTGCTGTCCTTCTTGTTTTTCCCTAACAAGTATGTAGTGAGCTTTTTAAACCTCTTTTGATCATTCTTGTTTTGAAGTTTACATTCTCAATAAGCAGAATAGATACCCCTGAGTTTTGCTGGGTTCTTGTCACAAAAAATACTGCTTTCTACCATTTCCTTTTGAGTTAAATGCATTACTCATATACAGCATATTGTTGGATTTTGTTTTTTGATCCACTCTGCCAATCTGTTTCTTTTGATTGGTGAATTGAGGCCATTTACATTAATGGTTATAATTGATGTGTATTGGCTTACTTTTGTAATGTTATTTTCCTGCTCTTGGTTCCCTACTTTTTCTCTCTGGTTTAGTTGCTTGCCTTGCTTCGTGGTTCCTTTCTAGGGTTGTTCTTGGAATTGTGGTTATTTTTATCTCTTTCTAGAATATTTTTCAATACTCTTTGTAGGATTGATTTGGTGGTCATGAATTTCTTTAGTTCTTTGTCATGAAAGCATCTAATTTCTTCATTAATTTTGCAGGGTATATCAATCTGAGTTGCAAGTTGTTTTCTTTCAGTACCTGAAATACTTCACTCCATGCCATTCATCTTGACTTGATGGTTTGTGTTGAGAAATCTGTCCATGATTCTTGTGGGCTCTACTTTATAAGTGATCTGTTTTTTCTCTAACATTTTAAAATATTCTGTTATTGTGCTGAATTTCTGGGGCCTTGATTATTATATGTCTGGGTATAGATTTATTTTGGTTATGGCTAATTGGAGTTTTATATGCCTCACTTATTACATTTCAGCTTTTTTCCCCCATGCTTGGGAAATTTTGTTATTACTTCTGCAAATAGTCTTTTGTCATTTGTTTTGAGTCCTGCTTTTTCACTGACACCTATTGATCTTACATTGTTTTTCTTTGCACCATCTTGCAGCCATTGAATTGTTATTTCCTGGTTCCTTGTTATTTTTAAGAGAGCTTCCCTTTCACAATTGTTAGCTGCAATGCTGTCTTTAAGCTCTGAAAATCTATCTTCAGTTTTGTTCAAGCGATTTTGCCAGCTGTCGTGATTTTTTAATTTTATTTTATTTTTGGTACCAGGAATCAAACTCAGGACCTTGTGCTTGCCAGGCCACTGAACTACATTCCCAACCCAATTTTGTCAGCTTTCAGTGGAATTTTTAATTTCCTTGATGTCTCTTTGAGTCTGTTTCATGCATTCAAATTCTTTCCTATGTTATTCATTCAAGGTTTCCATTATTTGTCTATGCTCCTCTATTTTTTTTAATATATATCTTCTTTAGATATGCTAAGAAATTATTTCATTAAGGTTGTCATTTCTTTTTTTACCTGAGAGATTATTTCTGATCTGATTTCTTCTATAGTCTCACAGTTTTGTTTTGCTGTTTTTACTTCAGATGCTATCATTTCAGACTTCTAATTTCTCCTATTTTGATGTCTCCTGGATTAGCCTTGGGTGAGCTAGAGGTTTGAGATTGTATTTTGTTCCTTTGTTTTGACATTTTCTCTTTCAAAAAATTTTTTATTCTGTTTTCTGTGGTGGTCCTTGTGAGCCTTGTAAGTAGGCATTTATTTCATTAATATCAGGGTCTTTCCAGGAATAGTCTATACTTCAGGGATATCTCCTGTATGTAGGAGATTCTTGGCTTGTATCTGTCTCAATACCCTACCTTCCTAATTAATTGAGAGTGAGATGTTGGTTTCTTTTCTCTTTTCTTCTACTTATTTTCTTTTTTTTTTTTTTACTTGAAATCAAATCCAGGACCTTGGGCTTGCCAAGCAGGCACTTGTGCAACTGAGCTATTGATTTCCATTTTGCTCAGTCCCCAGTCCTTTGTTGTAGGGCTGTGTTGAGATTATTACCCCAGAGTTTCCCCATATTATTACAAAAGGGAGAACAAATGATTGCCTCAGGTAAGACATATAAGTTACAGTAGTACAACTAGTAATAAGCGCAATTTAAAAACTTACAACTGTGGTAACTACTAATTTCATACTTTAGACCATAAGGGTAAAGTCTAAAGTTATATAAAAGAATCAATTATATATTAGGCATTTCTTTTTTTTTATTTTTAGAAAAATAAAAGCACAAAAACATATTAACACACAGACACAAATTAGCATAAAAATAGTAATATCACAACTGATCTACAGACAAGGTGACATGGACTCAACACTGGTTGCTGCTTTACTATTGATATCTTCGAAGTGTATATATATGAACCCAGATACAGACATGCAAAATTGGTCAGACAATTAATCCTCTCAGCAACAGAAAAACACGAAAAACAAAAAACCAAAGACAAAAAAAAACAAACACCAATAGTTGCTGCTTTGCATATTGATATCTTCGAAGTGTGTGTTCAGGATAACACATACAGACATAGAAGATTGATCAAATAACCCGTCATCAATTATTCCTTAGCATTAAGTGATATAATACAATAGTAGAACCATGTTAGCCCTCCTGCATATATGTATATTCATATATACATACATACATTTTTGTCTCTTTCTTTTCTCCTTTCCCTCGTCCCATCTGTTCTTTGTTTTAGAACAGATTTCCTTCATGTCTCTTAGTTTACATCCCCACCCTCAGGTTCTTACACCAGTGATACAATACGTTGCCTGCACATGTACCACTGATTTATTTCACTTAGGAGTATGGACTCCAGTTTTGACCATTTGCCTACAAAGTCCCCAAAACGGTCTTTCTTTGTAGCTGAATAATATTCCATTATATAAAAATGCCACAGTTTTTTAATCCAGTCTTCTGTGGATGGACACTTGGGTTGCTTCCAATTGAATCTGTACAACAGTTTTGGTAGTATGGCCATTTTTACAATGTTAGTTCTTCCTAACCATGAGCAGGGTATGTTTTTCCATTTATTGAAATCCTCTTCCATCTCCTTTTTTCAGAGTACTGTAGTTTTCACTGAATAAATCTTTCACATTCTTTGTTAGATTGATTCCTAAATATTTCATTTTCTTGGTTGCTATTGTAAAGGGTATGGTTTCCTCAATTTCTCTCTCAGTCTGTTTGTTGTTCGTGTACAGGAATGCTATTGATTTTTGGGTGTTGACTTTGTATCCGGCTACGCTGCTGAATTTCTCAATTAATTCCAGGAGTTTTCTTGTGGAGTTTTTGGGGTCCTGCATGTATAGTATCATGTCATCTGCAAATAGTGATAGTTTGACTTCTTCCTTTCCTATACTAATTCCTTTTATTTCTCTCTCTTGTCTGATTGCTCTGGCTAGTGCTTCCAGAACTATGTTGAATAGGAGTGGTGATAATGGACATTCTTGTCTTGTTCCTGACTTTAAAGTGAAAGTTTTCAGTTTATGTCCATTTAGTATGATGTTGGCTGTTGGTTTCTTGTAGATGGCTTTGATCAG
>PVLD010003796.1:26749-136248 GCA_004027595.1 Dinomys branickii | reverse complement strand
TGGGGCTTTCCCACGTCTCGCCCCGGCAGCCTGGTCCGCCCTACCACATCTCCCCCGGCATCTCAGAGAAATACGCCCAGTTTAAACTTCCCAGCCAAGGTCCCGGCATTCACGCTCGCCAAGTCTGTCTCGAGCTGGTGGTGTTTATTAAGGAGGTTCGCTCCCTTGCTGCTCACCTGGTCGCCATCTTCCCCGGATCCTGTGTTTTTTTTTTTTAAGTCTGTTGTATCAGTCAGTGTTTACTAGGGAAACAGGTTGTCATGGTTTGGGGTTTTACTAGGAGAACAATACAATACAGGACACATATTTTATAAGATTATAAGAATCACCCAAAGAATCATATACAAGAGAGTGCAGGAACTCTGTCCACACACTGAAGACTAAAGAATCCAGTTGAGGGCCTGGATCGCATGGTAATGTCCTGCATGAGTCCAGCTGAAGATCTAGAGCTCCTAAAATGCCTCTCATGAGTCCAGTTAGAGGCCTAGAGCATGTGATGATGTCTCAGGCGGCCTGTTTCACAGATCTGTGCTGGGAAGGCCCAAGAGTCAGCGGCGGAAGCACAGAAGTCTGTTCCAGTGGGATAAAGGATCTGTGCCAGCAGGCTGAGGATGTACACTAGAGCCAGGAAGTGATGCTCACAGTAAGAACCAGAGCTCTCCCGAAAAAGTAACACAGCCATCCTCAGCAACAGTGAGGTCCTGAGCTCCTCCGATGATGGGAAAACCGAATTCTCATCAAGAAAGCCAACGTGACAAGCTTCTTCAGGAGACTGGCAGTGCACCATCTTCTCCTCCAGAGGCAGGAAGCGATGCTCAGAGTGAAGACCAGAGCTCCTCCAAAGCAAATTGAAGCCATTCTCATCGACAAGAAGGCCCTGAGGCCCTTTGACGAAGAGAGCAGCCAGGTTCATCAGGAAAACCAGCATGACAAACTCCTCCAGGAAAACCAACAGCTCTTTACAGCTTCTAACAGCACCCAACAGCTTCTACCAGCTCCCAACAGCCTCTCTCAGTTCCCAACAGCCTCTTACGCTGCTGGCAACAATCCTCAGGTGGGCCTCCTGCACCCAGTGCCATGCTGATTAAGTTCAGCTGTATGTCATAAGTTGACCACCAGTTGTCAACCCACCACACAGGTATAATACAAGATTTACAGATATACAAGAATTTATAAGACAGGCTTACAGTGGCCACCCACAGAGTGGACGAGAAAGCATGAGGGGGACGTCTGCGCACTGGAGACCAAAGGAATCAGTCCAAGGTTCTGCGCTCACCGCAACGGCCCATGGGGTCCATATTAGGAGGCCAATGGGTCTGCAACGCAAGGCTCAAGAGTCTGCTGGAAGCCAACAGATCATGTCCAAGGTGAAGGCGAAGCCTGGACTCCTCCCAAGAAACAGAAGTAGATCTGTCCTTCTTCACTTCCCCTTTATACCATCCAGGTGAGAAGCCACTAGGGTGGGTTTTCCCCATGCTGGGGTGTACAACTGCTGAGTCAGTTTAAGCGAGCTTCTCTTATTGAAATTGAGGCCCTCGGTCAACCATCGCATCTGGTATAAACATGTCTATCTTTCAACTGTTCCAGTGGAAATTCTCTCTGACTTTGGAGAGCTCCAGTAATTGAGATCCACAGCTCACAGTGGATCCTTGGCTTCTGTTATCCCTCACTGCTTGTTTGTAAGTAAAGAGCCCAATAGCTCACATAGCTTGTATGTTGGGGGAAGTAGGACCCTATCGACCGGGCTTAGAGAAATTGGTAACCAGCACAGAGTGAAACTACTTCATAGGAACTACTTCTCATAGGAGAAGGGGATTTGGAAGTCACCTTAAGGATACCAACTACCGACAGAGGATGTGACTGTTGGTGTAACAAACATGTACTGAAGAAAATAAAAACAACAACAGACAGACAGACATCAAGAACCAAGGGAAGCAGCAAGGAGCTAAAAGAAGCTGACGGCTGCCATAGAACTCTGAGTACCAGAGGGCGACAGCCCATTTGCGAGGATGTGGAGAGAGTACTGAAATCCAAGGAGGAGGAGGAGACTAATATTTTGTGTCTGGGGAAGGTGGGATTCCATAGCTCCGTGCTTACGCATACCAAGCCAGCTTTTATCACGCTGTACAGCTGCTTTGGTTCTCAGACTTGTTCCGCGTGTTGTGCTTTTATATCGCATCCAGTGAGCCACACTGACCTCCCCTGGCCTCTAACCAAATCGCTCATCCGTCGTAGGGCAAAGAGCTTGTAGTAGAATGAAAGTGAATATATTACTTCCTTCGCTGATAATTTTGCTGTAAAAAGTCTTAAAAAAAAAGGAAAAGAGGGAGGAAGAAAAAAGGAATGAAGGAAATAAGGAAGGGAAGCAGGCTGGGAGGGAGGAGGGAAAGACAGAGGAGAGGGGAGGGGAGGGGAGGGGAAAGAGGGGAGAAGGGGGAAGGGAGAGAGGGGAAAGGAGGGGAGAGGAAAGAGGGGAGGGGAGGAAATCCAGGCAGCTGAACTACAAAGCACTTTGAGTGATACCATCACTTCTACTGTAGGGTAAACCTAACTTTCCTTCAGCTGGTAACAGTATAAGAACCTAGAGTCAAGTTGCAGATCATCCCCTGAGTAGCTCTCTGGTCCACTTGGATATGCTGGAAAATAAATCAGGCGCCCTGAACTACTGTAAGGAGAGAGGCTGAACCTCCCAGGGCAGCCGGTGACCAACAGAGGAATCATACTGGAACTGGCCCAGCCTCCTGTTTTCTCAGGATGAACCCAGGTGGGCCCTCACACAGCACGGTAGTGGGCAGAGACCCTGAAGTACCGAGATTGGCTCAAGGAGCCAGAGCTTGGCAACCTGACTAAATGGTGTATGATTTGATGAACAGATTGGCCGGTACAGGTCTCTCAACTACTCTGAGTAGATCTGGGTCAAGAACGGGACTTGAAAACAAGGCTCCTGGCAGGCTAAGGCCTCCGTCTGCTCTGCTCCGTAGCAACACAGCCAGGGTGTGAGGGAGGAGGACTGTAAGTTCCAGTGGCACCTGGAATTTATCAGTGCCCGCACAAGCCCATCCCAGTTACAAGTGCAGCACACGGTTTGCTTTGGTTTTCAGAATCAAAGTTGAATTTAATATTTGACTCAATAAATGTAATTCGGATATTTGGTAACATCTGATTATCACTGGTTTGCATCGAATGCACCGTCTTTTACTTTCTTGCACACTGGTGTGGTTCCACCAAGCACCCCTCAGGGGGCCGTGTGTGATATCACGGACTCCCGCATGGCACTACGGGAGGTGCTGTGTGCCTCCGAGAGGGGGGCCTCGTGGGAACGCACTGGTGGCTGCCCTTGCAGGAGACTGTGCCCCTGTCTCTTCTTGTCTTTTTTCTCTCAAGGATGACAGCAATGCATCCACAAGCCAAGGAGCTCCAGGATTTGGAACCAAGAGCAAAGTGAGGAACAGGCGTTGTAAGGTTCTCCCTGGAGGCTTCAGAGGAGGCAGGGCAGTGGCATCTGGATTCCGATTTCAAGCCTCCTCATCTGTGAGGTGGTAAATTTGGTGTTTGAAGCCACCCAGCCTGCGTTACTGTTTTGGTCATGCAAACCCACATGCTTAGAAGAGAGCTTGGGAAGGAGACACCACACTCGGGGCAAGGTGCAGGTGCTTTTGCACTCTACCATGTAGACTTCTGGGAGTTGTTTGGTTGTGTCTGTGAGTCACGGGAGCAGCTTCTCTTCTGTCTTCTGAGCTCATGGGCAAAGGTGGCTCCAACCTATCTGTGCCCTCCGTCATCACAGACGGTAGTGGGCATAAATTCCTAAATTCCGGAGGCAGGCTTTAGTTTGAGAATGGCAAGCTGTGTTCAGTAAACTACAAAAATTGCTGGATACTGTCTGGGTGTAGTGGCACGTGTCAGGGGCCAAGGAGTTTAAAGCCAGCCTGCGTAATAGAACAAGATTCCACCTCAAAAATCATGATAATAAAAACCAGCACATTACATATAACCTCAGGAAATAGCCGCCTTCACCCTGGGGTGACAGAACCATGGCGCTAGGAGAAAGAGGTAGTCAGAAGAACAAAGGAGTCGAGTTTGAAATTAGCCCTTCCACCTAACGGCTTTCTCACTCGATCTTACCAGTCAAACCTAAAGGTTAACTTGTGAGTGTGGTAGTACTTCCCACCTGGCCCCTTCCCATGGGTATGTTTTGCCTGAAGAGCAGCCTAGCTTGGCTTGTATAAGACAAAACAAAAGGAACAGAGAAAAGGAATGATTGAGGCAGTATCTGGGTAAGTTCTACACCACGCTCTGAGAACACAGCCCCGTGAGCCCATGGGTGGGACCCAAGTCTGAAGACCTGATCACATCTACAAGAGTAAGTTCTTACTCGGTTACAAGGAGAGGCATTTTGAGCTGACCGTGGTGGCACATGACTGTAATCCACTCTGGGAGGCTGAGGGAGGAGGACTGTAAGTTCCAGTCCCTCCTGGAATTTATCAAGATCCTGTCTCAAAACAAAACAGGAAAACAGCTGGGGCTGCAGCTCACCCTGAAGGCCCTGAGTTCGACCTCCAGGACCACCCCCCAAAGAGACAGCTTGTTTCAAGATAAAGTGTGTACTTGCTAAAGAGTTCACACGTATCCCCAACTCACATACATTTCTTTTCGTCCTCGTTGCTCCTGTAGGAATAAAGCATCTCCATCACATGATTTGGAAGCAGCTTGTGGAGGTTAGACAGAGTCTCAAAGGTGTGACGTAGAACATCAGGTCTGGCATAGTTTTTCAGCTCTCTTTTTTGGCTGACGGGGAGGAATTTCATTACCAGTGGATCATTGCTGGTGGTGCCCATGACAGACCCCTGAGTCACAGAGACTGACAAATGGAGAATTCAGAGTGAAAGGTTCCTCCCAGTCCCTCCCAGCTCCCCTCCATCTCCAAGAAGCGGGTCATAGGATCTCCTTTCTGGCCTCTTGCTTGTCCCTCTTGCCTGTCCACATTCTGAGCATCACAATGGAACAGGTAGGGACCTGGAATCTTGGGAGCGCATCCTTCACCTTCAAGCAGAGAAGCAGTCCAGGGAAAATATCCTGCCAGTCTTTCAGGGATTTTCCCCAGAATTTCCTCTTTCCATATGGATTTGGACAAGTGCTGAGGAAAGAAGCGAGCTTTCCTACAGAAAAGGGAAGGGACGCGGGCAGACACACCCAGCGTTATTTTCCCAGCTGGCACTTGGCAGAGCCCTTGCACGCTGTGTGTACATAATTAAGACTCCGCAGACCTCCGAGGCCCTGCAGGAGAGACCAAGCACCTGTCATAACCCTCAGCAGAACCAAGGGCAGAGAGTCATGGTCCCCAACTAGGAGATGTCCAGGTTAGGACAGGTAACTCAAGAAGCTTCTTACTCTCTGAGCCACGTTAATAGGGAGGAAGCAAAGGAAACAGACAGAAATGTTCGCCCATAGCTTGATGGACCGATATTGCTAAGAAGTCATTCGTTCTTCATTCTAGACCAAGGAACACAGAGCAACAGAGCTACTTACTACTTTGAAACCATCACAGTTGGTAGTATAGCCCAGAGCAAATCAAAGCTACCAAGAACTACTCTCTGATTTGGGGGGCAAATGCACGAAGCAGGGCTTGTTAGATTGCCTCTTCATTTCGGCATGCTCTACAGGCAGAAGAACCAGGCTCCCTAGAACTACTCACCTCTGTCTGAACAGCTGGGTAACCGCGCTGCAGAATGGTGAGAAACGGGAAATGGGAGCCAAATATGTGATGGCAGAAGCTGCTAGAAGAGGCCAGTTTTGTTTTTAAATCAAACTTAAGAACTCTTGGCCATGGATATAAAAATTTCATGATTATGCCATATGGTACATTAGTGTCCAGAATAGGAAATAGGAAATCTCACTTTTTAACTCTCAACTTGCCAACTCAAAAGTGAAACATTTTAAAAATAAAATGGTGGACTTCGAGTACAAACATTTTAACTGTTATAGAACTAACATGACCATTCACATGTGATAAGATTCTCATGACTGTGGTGTGTGGGGAGAGAGAGGATGATGGGGTTTGGTGGGCAGGATATTTTGGGAGGTGAAAGACCCTCCCCCCCAGCTTCTTTCTTCAAAGAAACTGAGTGCATGATTTGCACATTTTCATGAATAAAATAGAACAAACTTTTAAGCCATTCCACATGCTAAGGAAGAAATGTATTAAAGAGTTTTTTACATGCCATGTATGTAAATTAATTGTATGTTTGTAATCACTGCTCTCAAGCACCACCTCTGGAATGCTTGCTTAGAGCTCTCTAAAGTTTCCATATAGAAACAGAAGATCAAGGTCAGCTGGCTGAAATCAGAAGGAGATCACAATTACTACAGTTAAATTAGCAAAAAGACAAAGAAATAGCAAATGCTGGCAGTGTCACCAAGAGCTCAGGCATTGTTGGAGGGAATGTACATTAGCACAGCCACTGTCGAAAATGGCACAGAGGGTCACCAAATTTACAACTAGAACTGCAAACCCAGCAAGTCCACTGCTAGGTATATACGGGAGGAAATGAAATCCATACGATGAAGAAATACCTACATTCCAGTGTTGATTGCAGCAATGTTCACAGTCAATAATCAGGTTATGAAACCAGCCTAAATGTCCATCAGTGGATGAATGGAAAAGAAAATGTGGTATATATTGTAATGCTCTTCAGCCATACATTTTGTAGTTGTTGTTATTATTAATTTTGTTTTGTTTTATTTGTTTTTTGACATAGGGTCTCACTATGTAGTTCAGGCTTGCCTTAAGTTTACTACATAGTCCAGTCTGTCCTCGAACTTGTGGCAATCCTCCTGGCTCAGCCTCCCAAGTGCTGGGATTACAGGCATGTACCACCATGCCCAGCTTCATAAATTTTATTTTTAAATAAACCATCAGGTGGATAAATGTTTTTTTAATTCTTTAATGAGTAAGGCTTGTTCTAATAATCAGTATCACTCATTTTTTAAAATGACAGTGTGGGGAAAAGCAATGCTTAGAGAGGAAGGTAATTGTCAGCAACAGAGTCTGCTAAGTATGTAGCCCCTGTGAAGTCTTGGCTTAAGCCACCCTGGCCTCAGCCTGTGGCCCTAACAGTCTTTGATGGAACAAACGCTCCCATGTTGTGTCTCCTTTTGTATTACTCTTGTTTCCAGTTTTATTCTCCAGCGGCCAGTATATTTACCTCTGTCCACACCATGTTCTTAATCTATTATTATTGTCTCCCAAGAACAGTCAAGAGCAGATGCACCTCAGCCGGGTGCTGTCCTGTGGCTGAGTGACTCTAGAGGGTGCTCAGGGTGTGGATCATTAGTAACTACATCGATCTCACAGCGCACAGCAGCAGGGCAGGATGCTGGGTTCTTTTTCCAGGTAGGCTGATCTTTTATTCATAACTTTGGTAAATGGCAGTTCCTTTCCTCCCTCCCTCCTGCTGTCTGTCTCTGTGTCTCTGTCTCTGCCTCTCTCTGTCTCTGTCCCTCTCTTCCACCCTCACAGAGGGCTGCTTTGTCTCCGGAACGTCTTCCCCTTGCTCCTGGCCACGGTGTAAGCAACAAGGTCAGCTGGCTTCCGGAAGACAGAGTGCTCAGTAACATTCAGAGGGATGAGATCATCTCCAGTTTTCTCAAAGGAAGTGTCCTCAGGAGAGTGTTCAGCTCACCGCAGATGAGGCAGGGGGTTCCTGAGGACCAAAAAGAGGACCCCAGCCATGCCCTTCCTGCCCCCAGAAAGTAAGTTCTGATACTGAAACTTATGCCAAAATTTAGAGTGAGTTTGTGCTAGCAGGCTAAAGAAACCCAGCCACAGAGTGTGGGCATGGGAAGCGAGGCAGTCCCAGAGAATCCAGTCTTGCAGTAATTTTTAAAACAAAACTTCAAAGCAGGAAAAGCAGGAAAAAGCCCTTCAAAGTAGAAATATTCTCTGTATATTTCTTTAAAAGGAATTATGCAAACACAAGCAAGGTAGGGCATTTAAGACGAATGCAGAATCTTGAATTGGGATAAACAGATTTCGTGACTACTGAAAGACACAGAACTTGCTAGGAATACAGTGACAAAATTAAAAAGGGTTAGTAATTTAAGCCATATGTTAAGCACAAGTTGATTTGAAATGTTTTCCACTGATGAAGCATCTTTCATGAGAGCAATAACCTGCATATTGTTCATTAGAAAATATTGTTCTGACTTCTGAAAATGTTTATGTAATTACACTGGACAGATTTCTGTTGCAGATTGCGGACAGCCGCACTCTCCGTGATCCCACGGGGAGAAGCAAAGGTGGAGGGGTCCCAGGCGCGGGCAGTGTGGACCCAGGAAGGGCGCTGCTGGAGGCCAACGGTAATGGAAGCGTTCCCTGAAGGGCAATCGTAAACAGGGCAGTGCCGCCCTTTATATATCCCTTTGTATAACCCCCAAAATGACAAGGTATCATCCCAAGGTGCTGCCCACAGTACTTATCTGATGAACAGTATTGCCAGCTTTCCCACAGGAGAAGAACCGGAGGTGGCGGCAAGACAGGCTGGCCAGACCTGCTAAGCGACCCGCTCACAGCTTGCCTTTTTTCCCCCTGACTCAGACCCACCGCCACCATACAATGAACAGATCTTGCTAAGTGCCACGAGGCTCAGAGGATCTACCACGCTGCTCTTCTTTTTTGAAAAAATGGTTTCACTCTAGGTTAGCTAAATCAATGCAACTCTAAACTGCGGCAAACTGGAGGCCTCCACGAAGCTCTGCCTCCTTGCACTGGCACAGCCACCAGCCACGTGCGCAGTTTGTGATGATGAGAAAGGACAGCCACCACCTCTGTGCTGCCATCAGAGCACTCAGAAGTCTCCAGAGAAAGGAAGAACAGTCACGGGGGGTGGTTGGCATGGCTGTCTAGACGTCCACCCCACAGCCTCATGTGCTCATAGGCGGAGCTTTTTTTGGAGGTGACTAGATCTGAAGTGCAATGCTGGGATCCACTCCTGGTGCAACGCCAGGATCAAAGGCATTAGGATTAAGGGTGTGAGGGCGATTGCTACCCGCCCTGAGAGACCTGGAGAAGACATAACGGAGAAGACATAACGGACAGAAAGGGTTGTGCTCATCTCTTGCTTGCTTGCTTTGCTGTCTTCTGCTGCCGTGGACTGTTTGTTCTACAAACAGTGAGCTGAATAAACCTTTCCGCCCTTAATCTGTGGGGTTGGGTATTTTGTCTCAGCAACCAAAAAAGTAGCTAAGACAGCGATAATAGGAAAGGAAGGCTGAAGTCATTGTACCACAGTGATCCACATACACCCAGGTTTATAGCAGCACAATTCATAATAGCTCAACTTGGAAGCAACCTATATGCCCATCAACAGATGAGTGGATAAAGAAAACATACTTATGCTGGGCATGGTGGTGCATGACTATAATCCCAGCATTCAGGAGACTGAGGCAGTAGGATCGCCATGAGTTTGAGGGCAATTTGGGCTATATAGTGAATTCAAGGCTAGCCTGGACTACATAATGAGATTCTGTGATGAAGAAGAAGAAGAAAAGAAAGAAGGAGGAGGAGGAGGAGGAGGAGGAAGAAGAAGAAGGAGAAGAGAAGAAGAAGAAGAAGAAGAAGAAGAAGAAGGAGAAGGAGAAGAAGAAGAAGAAGAAGAAGAAGAAGAAGAAGAAGAAGAAGAAGAAGAAGAAGAAGAAGAAGAAGAAGAAGAAGAGAAGGAGAGAAGAAGAAAGAAGGGAAAGGGGAAGAGGAGGAGGAGGAGGAAGGGAGGGGAGGAAGGAGGAGGAGAAGAGGAGGAGGAGGAGGAAGAAGAAAATGCATTCATACACGGTGGAGTGCTACTCTGCCGTGAAGTTGAGTCCTTCGTAGGAAAGTGGATGGACCTTGAGATAATAATATTTAGTGAAATAAATCAGACACAGAAGCTTAAATAGCACAAGGTTTCTCTTATGTGAGAATGCCAAATTATAGACAAAGAGCAAAGTAAAAGACAGAAACGAGATCCTCCTGTATACCAGGCTCTCTGCTAGACAGAGAGAGGGCCTGCCTTTGTGGTGTTGAAAGAGATGGTGAGATATTGTACGTGAACAATTGTAACGTAAACAAGGAACTGTAAGTAAGTGCTTGTAACCCAAAATAAGGACCTTGGAAGAGAGAGAGAGTAAATTTGTTCTTGAACAGACAGGAGAAATGACTCGTAAGCTAGCACTTTATGATTAGAATTTACCTAGGAAGATTTATTTTAAAGGTGGGGATTAGAAAAAACTTTATTACAGGGAAAGCAAAAATGATGTCTAGCCTACAGGAGAGGGAAAATTGGGGAAACTGGGAAATATCGGACGGATTTGCTGCTTAACGAGGGGGGGGACGCCAAGGAGGTAGCAGGAAGTGAAGCCCCTGCCAACTTTATTCCTTCTCGTTTATTGATTGAGCTCACATCACGGGCTCAGCCTCCTTTTAAAGTGGGGGAAAAACCTAATCCTACGGGCACCGCCCCCACCCTCAGAACTTTGCCTTCTCCGGGGGAGAGACGGACAGTGAAAAAATTAGCAGTGAGCAAGACGGTGAGGAGCACAGAGACGAGAAGCGCAGGGGCTGTTATGAAACAGAGCCACAGGGGCGGACCGGCTTGTGGAGACCCCGCCCAGGAGGAGGTGGAGGCGGAGAGGGAGGAGACAGAGCTGTGCGCCCATTTTTTCTGAACAATGTTCTCAGAGGGGCCTGAGACTGCGTCCTCCAGACGTTCAGTACCAGGGCCCTTGAGGTACTTACTGAACCATTTCGAGTTTGAACCTAGATACCCTCATGCTCAACCTGTAGAACACACTAGTTTCACTAGTGAGAGAGAGCAAAAGTTGCTCAAGAGTGGTCCTTTATTATAAAGAAATGACAACGTGTTTCATCTTTTCGTGTGGTGCTGGGGCTGACCTTTTAGTAGTCATTTACTTATTTGTGTAATTATCTTTGCTTTATTTAAAATTTTTCTATGTATCAAATTGTCACAGCAGCCGGGCGTGGTGGCACACACCAGTAATCCCAGCCCTCGGGAGGCAGAGGCAGGAGGATCATTGCCAGTCCGAGGCCAGCCTGAACTGCATAGTGAGACCCTGTCTCAAAAAGACAAAAAACAAACAAAAAAACAAAAATTGTCACAGCAGAGGAAATGAGTGTGCATTTTTTCCATCCCCCCACTTATTTCATAGAGCTATAGCAGGAGATGCATTTGGTGGTACAAAACTGGGCCCTCACAATCTAAATGTACGCTGGGCAGAACAAAAAATTCTACTTTTGTGTTCTTTTAATTTTGACTGATCAGAACAGGACCCGGGGGTCTTGCTCTCAGCAAGGGGGCCATCTCCTCCGTTTTGTTATTTAACGCACAAGGTGTTACAAGTACAGCTAGAACTCCACCGTTCCTCAGCCCAGGGAAAAGCGGACCAGCCGCAGGAGTACTGGGACTTGGGGCGTTGCCGGGGAACGAAGGGGGTTTGCCAGGCCACCGGAAGGCGTGGCCAGGCGAAGCGGTGGCTCGAGGAGGGCCCAAGGAGCGGCACCCCTCCCAGTTGTTCCCGCCCGCCGCCCTGCAGTCTCCTACCCCGCTGCGCAGGGGCTGGGGCGGCTGCGCCCTCAGAGCGGATCCCGGAGGACCTGTGGGTGGATGCCCAGAGTAAGCGGCCCAGCATAGTGACTGCGAGCCTCATCGTAGGCTGCACTGGCCAGGGCCCACGGAGCCCAGCCTCCGCCTGGGAGGGGACAGGCCACGCGTGCCCCAGACTACTGTCCCTGATACCCCTGAGGCACCTTTCCCTGGACTCACGGTGGCCTGTCTGCAGGCCCCTCAGTTGGGTGCCTGTTTCGGAGACAGAGACCTGGGGTGGCGGCACGGTAGATACCCTACTCAGTGGTCTCCTTTCTCCTATAGCTTTTAGAAAAAAAAATGTTTGCAACAGGTTCTCCCCAAGTCACTAAACTTCCCAGACTGGCCATGAAGTTGAGATCCTCCCGCCTCAGCCTCCCAGAGTGTTTGAATTATCAGCTCGAGCCACCATGCTCAGCTTCCTCATTTTTCAATCCTTTTACATACGTAATTCGTGGGAGCAGGCGGGTTAATTCCTGCTGGTTCACAAACTCCCTGAACTCTGTATTTGCCATTTCTTCGAAATACACCTTTCCCTCAAGACAATAAGACAGCTGTAAATGATTAGCAAATATACTGATGCTGTGGTGGCTTTAATTTGTAAATCTTTTCAGGATTGCTGGGTTTAAAATCTTACAGTTCTCTGATATTTATACCTTAAACTGCTGCGGGGGTTTTGGACCCCAGGCTGGTTGAGCATTTGGAGCGCTGCTGCACTCGGGCCTGTCAGTGCCTCTGCACCCTGCCTGGGCTCGTGCACAAGGCCAACCTTGCGTTCAGATGGAGGCTTTGGCTTTTAATATGAAAAGCAAATATCGTGGCCTTTTCTGTGAATTCCAGATAATTCATATTTTTTCCAACCTGTATTCCGTTTTCTTATTTGCTCTTTCTGTTCTCACCTCTGACCTCAGTTTCCTCGTCTCTGTCCCTTTGGCCGTGGTCTGGCCTTTGCTGGCTTAGCTCACCCCTTGGTCCTGGCTCACCCATCTCACACGGTGACCGGGCCTGCGACTCCGCCCTTCTCAGGTTCTTTCCTTCCCTCCCTTTCCTTCCTTCTTTTTCTCCTTCCTGCTTCTTTTCCTTCTTCCGTCCTGCTTTTCCTCCCTTCCCACCTTTCTCTCCCTTCCTTTCTTTTCTCTTTCTTCCCCTCTCCCTCTTCCTTCCTTCTTTCCTTTTCCTTCTTTCTCTTCCTTCCTCTCTCCTGCTCCGAGATGGAACCCATCACAAGCTACACGACTGAGTTCTCTCCCGCCCACTTAACATCTTTCTCGACCTCCCTTAGAAGAGGAGCTGCGCATGCTTTCTTCTGTCCGCGTGAGCCTTCCTTATACCTGTGCCGGTCCTACGATCCTTACAGGCTTTCAAGGAGTCAGAGGAACGACTGCAGCGCGATGGGGAGAAGACCCAGTGAGGCCTGGGGGCCGGTGCTCAGCGTGGCCCGAGTCTCTCAGGAGGTACAGCCGCCGCCTTAGCTCGAGAGGCAGCGGCTCCCCTGGCCGGGCCGCCTAGCCCCACTGCTTCCTGTCCTGAGCAGTTTGCACTGAGCTTTCCCTCGGCACATCTGGGATAGCAACGGAGAATTTTTATCTCTTTTAATAGAAGAAGTTAGTTGGTTTCCCTCCGAATCTCAAAGCACTCCTTGCTACTGGATTTTGTTAAAGACGCCAGTTAAGCAAGCAGTGCTCACTTTTCATTCTCTTGCACGTACTTTGTGAAAAATCTCGATAAGGGAAAAGCAGTATCAGCAAGGTCTAACTCCCTGCCCTTGGGAAATCTGGAAACTGGCTGACTTCCTCTTTGGCTCCTGACCAGTGACCAGGATGCTTGTGTTACTTTCCTTCTACAAACAGTAGAGCTCTTAGCATCTACCCTTTCCTGCTTTAATAGACGGACACTTCTCTCACAAGGACGTTTCAGACGCCAGTGTCCCAGCATCACAAAACTGAAAGAAGCTGGGCGTGGTGGTGCACCCCTGTAATTGCAGCACTTGGGAGGCTGAGGCAGGAGGATCATCGAGAGTTTGAGACCAGCCTGGGCTACAAAGTGAGCTCAAGGCCAGCCTGAACTGCATAGCCAGACCCTGCCTCAAAAAGACAAAACAAAACAAAACAAAAACGAAAGAAGCTTGACAAACCATGGGGAGGTTTTTAAAATACAAACATCTGGACCTCGTCCTCATCCTGAGTCTGAAGCTGCAGGGATTTTCCTGCCTTTTCTTAAGCGCTGGGAGCAACGGGCTTCACAGATACTAGGCGAGCTTTCCACCTCTGAGCCTCACCCTCAACTACTGTGTTTTAAAAGTTCTCTGGATAAATCTCATGGAAATTAGACCTCATATATATTATCCCAGAGAGCAGAAAATTATGCATTTGATTTACCAAATACCTCCAGAGAAAGAAAATTGGCAGCATCCTTTCCTCATCCAAATATCATTCGTCTCCACAGATAAATTAAATCACGTGTTGGAGCCTGTTTCTCCCCATTTGGCTTTAGTGTGGAGATTCTGCGCAGTTATGCCCAACACTACATTTACTTAGAGATTTATTTACAAAGGTGTGTTCTCATTTGAGGTAGAAAGTAACCAAGTTGATTCCTAAAAAAAATTGTCTTATAAACGAATCACCTTATCCCTTTCTTTTTTCCAGAATAAAGTATTACAAGCATCCCCTGCACACGGCCCATGGCATGGGACAGACTCAGTATTAGTGCCTTTCCCTTTTCATTTATTTTAAGCCTCCTTTTGACCATTTCCTGAATATTCCTCAAACTCTGAGATCCAGGATGTGTAGTGGGCTGGTTAGTGCTGAATATCATGCCAGGGTTACAGATTTTCCTGGGTTCTTGGAAAGATTTCTGTGGGCTTTCAGATCTGGTCCTCAGAAAACCTGATGGCTTTCTACTCTGTCCCAGAGACACACTGAACAGTACGTTCTGTTCTATTTTAAAATCAATTTTGAAAACCCGTAAGTCATTACTTTTAACAAAATGAGAACGAAAACCTAAGTTACTGTGAAAGGCTTTCCATTTCCTGAGTAACAGGTGTGACCAAGAGAAAACTGCATGTTCCTCCAAAATCCTGATTGTATCCCTGCAGGAGGCCAAGAGGCCACTAAGTTTTGTATATTTTGCCTTACTTTACCCAAAGAACATGTAAAATTGTGTATATGAGCTTTAAAATTTCTTCTCATGTTAAGTTTAATTTAAAACTATTGTTTTAGAACTTACCTTACTGGAATTTGGATTCAGAAGTACCCGCTCCTGAGAATAAAAACCTCCCAGGTGGAAGGAACGGTGTGACCAGTGGTAAGAAATCCTGGATCCATACACTTCTGCGGGGATGAGGACTCGCTGTACAGGGGTTTATTTTAAATAATACCAGCTTTATGTAACTATTAATCATCATGTTTTGTTCACATTCTTTCAGGCAAAATTGAAAAGGTAAGGATGTTTGGCTTTACGTACATCACAAAACCTACCCTTTAAAAGTTATGTACATGTTCTTTAATTTTTTTTTTTGCCAAGTTAACATTGTATTTCTGTAGAGTTCATCTAACAAATCAAAGCTATGACTATTTTACAAGGCTGTAAATTGGTCATTAATATTTTGTTACATTATTTTTTCCCATATCCACAATACTGTAATTGCAAATTGATATTGTAGTAAATATAGTGTTTTCTAATCATTGCCAAAAGGAAAGTAGTCTCAGCCCTTAAAATGTCTTGAAGCAGGCTGTGGGGAGGCACACCTGTAATCCCAGCACTTAGGAGGCTGAGGCAGGAGGATCCTTGTAAGTTCGAGACCAGCCTGGGCTACAAAGTGACCTCAAGTTCAGCCTGAACTGCATATCAAGACCTTGTCTCAAAAAGACAAAAAAAGTCTTGAAGCAGTTGAAATGGTCAATACCGTTTTGAAAGAGTATAAAGTTAATGCCTTAAAGTACCACTTTTGATCAAAATATTAAACACAACTGTCAAATAATCTCAATTATATTTACCTAAGGCTCAGCAGTTAACAGTGTTGGTATTGATAATAGAATAAGCTAGTTTCTGCTGAAATCAATAGAAAATTACTGTTCTATGCCTCAGGAGAGTACATGGGACCTTATTATGTATTCCTTGGTTAGGACAAGAACTATACATTCTTAGAACATGAGCAGGGGACAGAGATGTGTTTCAACATCTTCTGCTGCTTTGTAGAACTGCTTGGACATTCCTGTCGTGCAGCTGATGCTAGAACTGAGTTTGTCACCACGTCCTCCCCAGACAGCACAGGTGAGAGCATCCACATCATATTCAAAGTATCATTTTCTTGAAAAAAAATTCACACAGTTCCTAACACACTGCCCATGATTTTTCTATTATTAGAGTAGCAAACAAAGGATATTCCAGTTGTGGAGTTACCCCTGTAATGATGAACGTGGCACGGAGAAGAGGTGAGGACATTTTTTTTGTAATTCTTTAAATTATTGAGACAAAGCTCAATATATATGTGCTAGTTACTCAAAATACAAGGACCAAAAAATAACCAGAAGGAAAGAAAATGTTGTGTGCGAGTAGTGGGAAATTATACGAATTCACCTTGAATACGAAAGGGGCTGCAGGCACAGCCGACCAGTGTGTATGGCTGAGCGCGCAGAGCTGCTCGGGCCTCACACAGAAGGCTTACACAGGAAGCGTCGCCTTCTTATTAGAAGGGAAAGGACATTTTAATGTTTAAATTAAAGACAACCATTACAGTAAAAGACTCATTGCCATCAGTCCTCTTCAAAACATCCCCCCTTGTGTCAAATAGTCACAAGGAAGCAGTCCTCAAAGTCCTCTGTCATATCTTTATAAGATGTGATCAAAACTACAATGAACGCTGCTGTCTGATGCCACCCGATGGAAACACAGTCTCACAAAAACATTACAGTGTGTCCTCACCCACCTTATTCAGCGGCTATGGCACCACGAGACTTCTGACTCTTTCCTAAAGTCAAAATGACTATGAAAAGTCAATGCTGTGAATCAATTCAGGATACTGAGGAAGCACAACTGTGCAACTAAAGACACACATGAAAGAGGACGCCCAGAACTGCTGCAGAAAGCAGCAAGAATGCAGGGATGTGTTAGAAGAGAAGGGGAATATTTTTGAGGGAGATGAGTGGCAATGCCCTTTACCACAGTAATTTTGTTAAACTTTCACTGTGTTTTTCAGTCACATCACATAGTAGGAAAGTGCTATTTCAGGAACTATTTTACTTCCTTATATGTGTGGACACATTTAACTCTCTCGCCAGTCTTACAGTGTAAGTAGTGTTGTCCATATCCCTGTTTTACAGATGAGGAATCCGTGATATGGACAATTAAGTAACTTGCCCAAAGCCATAGAGTAGGTGTAGAACTGGGATGCAGAAATAGCTTGGTTCATGCTCACAGTTAGCATTATATTTGCTTCTCAAACCCTCACTGGAGTTAGATTCTTATTTTTTGGCTCTTAAATTTCAGTTGTACATTAGAAACACCTAGACTGTTCAAAAATGTAGGTTTCTGGTATTCAGAAATTACCTTTTATTGGACACTATTTTGTGTCAGTTTTACAGTGTATTAGTCAGCAGACATCCTGCCTTCCATTCCTCTCTTTTCAGCAGAGTGGTTTACTTGCTAACAGCTGTCTCTTGGCCAGAGCACTTTACCTCTGCCATGACTTGAGTACAGCTTCCCTTAGGGTGAAATGCAAGGGAAGCCAAGAAGTGCTAAAGGGAATTGTAGTGAGCCACGTCCTAAGTGGGCATCTGTGCTGATGGAGACAGGCTTGGAACAGGGATTTTAAGGAAAGAGGTTGAAGAAAATGGGCTGAATTCCATCATGGGAGAGGAGGCATGAGCATCCATCATGGCAGGAAAAGGCACAGGTTGGGGTCACGGCCTTGAGATCCCTGCAACCTTATTCACGACCTGGCCGCCACTTAGTGGATTTGTGAGCTCAGCCACTTAGTATCCTGATCTTAAAAGGTAGAAACCCCAAGAACCTGTCTCCTGGGGGCTACTGTGAGGGCTAAGCAGGGCTGCGTGTGTGCAGGAATTCCCTGTTGATACTGGCTGCCTTTCCTGAGGGCACACACAGGAAAGTTTGGTATCAGTGAAATATTTTATTAAAAAAATTCTCACTTGGCATGGTGGCATAAGTCTAAAATCCCACCACGTGGGAGGCTGAGGCAGGAGGATCATTGGAGTTTGAGGCCAGCCTGGGATACATAATGAGTTCAACCAGCCCGAACTGCACAGTGAGACACTATCTGAAAAAGAAAGAAAGAAAGAAAAAAAAAAAAAAAATATATATATATATATATATATATATATATATTCTCCTCAGTACACAGGGTATGTACATAATCAAAAGCACAAGAGAGTAAAAGTAATGCTAACTTCCCCTCTGCACTGAACATCTACAGAGTGCCTGCACATAGCCTTGCCTGCTTCCCTGACTCCCAAGTGGGAATGGCTGTCCCGTTCACTGGCTCAGCGGGGGCAGAAGGGCCAAACCCAAGGCCTTCTGCCTCCAGAGTCTGTGCTTTTTACTTTACCTCACAGGCTTGTGTCTCTTAAAAATTGTACTTTTAGATTTTTCCTGAGGTTGTTCAAAGGCAAGGCAACATCCTAGTACTTAGCTAAATGAATACATTTATCCCTTTCTGTAAAAACGAAAATGTAAAAAAAAAAAAAAAAAAAAAAAAAAAAACGAAAATGTTTTTCAGGGTCCTGGGTTCCCTTATCTTAACTCTAAGGGGGCCTTAAAAAAGCAAGAGATGCTGACCCTACATGCAATTAAATGAACCAAGTGTTTCAATGTAAAATCTTTCCATGTCTAGTTACCTTAAAAGAAAAACCTAGAAAATGTTTGTCTTTTCATTCTCTCATCTTTAAAATCAAACAGAATCCTAAACTCCCTAATCTATGGCCTTTTTTTGCATTTCTCAATATAATTTGTCTAGATTTTAGTATTACTTAAATATAATACCTACAAATATTACTCCTAAAATAATTACCAGAGACTACATCAGGGATTGTTTGTTAGATACTGTTTACTACCTTTCTTTAACTTTTTTTTTTTTTTTTTTTTTTTGTCTTTTTGAGACAGGGTCTCGCTCTGAAGTTCGGGCTGGCCTTGAGCCTACTTTGTAGCCCAGCCTGGTCTCGAACTCACAATGATCCTCCTGCCTCAGCCTCCCAGGTGCTGGGATTACAGGCGTGCACCGCTGTGCCCGGCAGCCTGGGGTTTTATGACCACTGACGCATCCCAGCCAGTTACTTGTCTGGCTTGCCCCAGCCCTAATCTACCTCACTACTGCTTCGTGCCCCTTGACTCTGTAGACACCAATGGATGGCTGAGACTCTGATGTTGCCCATACCTGTGTGCATTTCTGATGGAGGGGGCTATTAATACAGGAAAATAAGAACTCCCAACCCCAACGATATCTGGGATGAGTTCGTGTTCTCCAAAACTGAAAAATGAATTTTAGGAAGAATGGAAGTTAAGAGCAGATTGAGGGAAAGAAAGCTTCTGTCCAATAGAGGGACAGAAGCAGGGTCCAAGTGGGTTGCCCTGTTATAATAATTTGAAAAAGGGAAGTAGTTACACAGAAGCCTTGGTTAAGTAACCTAATTACATTCTTTCAGTTTCCTTTTACCTAATACTGGGTCAATAAGCATTTCATTGTAATTTCAGCTTGAGTTGGACAGCCTTGTTTTCACACGTCATGATTTCATGTACAGGATAGGCAAGGAGATACAACGGTAGCCACTTTGGCCCGAACGGCTATTCACAGCTTCAGTGAGCTATTTTCAGGCTCCTAATCTACTGAGTTATGTGTGTGTGTACAAAGAATGCCCAAGTAACATTTTAAAGTATACCTGAATTTGTATAGTTGTGCATAACTGAGCATATGTGGGATTTAACATTTCTATTAGAGACTTGTCTAAAAATTCTGTCCTCGCTCATCGATCATCTATCTACCACTGAGAACAGCCAAATTTGATAGTTTTTTTTCGTATCCTTAAATTCTAGTCAATAAACCATTCACTAGTCACCTTGTTTTTTAAAGGGAATTCAAAAACTCTTCCGTGGAAACTGGTTCTGATGTACCCTGTAATTCCACACAGCTCTGCAGCCTGAGCCACTCTTTGATAAGCACCCCTGTCGGGACACAAGGCGGTTCTCACGCTGGACTGCCAGCGCCAGGTCTCTCCTGGCCCTGTGCTGATGGAGACCCTTTTAAGGGCAGAAATGAGCTTCAGATTAATTCATGTTCCACTACCGAAAACAACAGTGAAGAAGCTTTGCCTGCTCCAGTTTGTAATCTGAAGTACGGAAATGGCAGTGTGGAAGAAAATTTAACAGATGAAAGTGATTTATCAGAGAATGAGAAGGCAAACGATACACTACCCCGCTGTTGTAAGATGGACCTGGATTTAAAGCCAGAAACAATAGACAGTGCTGAGGAATGTTTCCCCGAGGAACCCAGCGAAGCATTTCTATACCCCGATTTTCTTCCCCCTCCCTTTGACACTCTGGACTTTCACAAATTGGCCCTCTCAAGATGTGAAAATTGGAAAGCAACAGCGGAACCTCTAGACAGCTCTACCGAGCAGTTGATAACTCGTTTACTGGAACTGGAAAGACTGCAGCACAGGACCGTACAAAGGGAGAGGCCAAGAGTACAGACGTCCCGTGGTTTGGCAGTGTCCGAACAACCAGTCTCCTCCAAAGCTGTGTCAAAAGCGAGACAGACAAAACTTCCTGACCCTCCGAGTCTTCAGATGTCTTATGTAGATAAAAGTCGAGAAAAAGCAAAAACCAATTCCGGTCCCGCCAAGCTTGAACAAAATACCTCAAGATGGAACTGCAGCGATGGCAGCAAATATAAAGGGACTCCCAGATCACCACTTCTAAAAAGTCCATCCGCCACAAAACAGCCGATCGCAACTTACGATGATACGAAGAACCTCCAAAGCCCCATTTTAAACTCATGCCAAGAAGCCTCACCCAAGCCCAGTACCACCCAAACAAGTCAGTCATTGGTTAAAACAGCCTCAAGACGATGTCTGCCACCCAGGTCTCCAATACCGGTTTCATGTGTAGCCTTGTCTTTTCCTGAAAATCACAAGGAAGAAACGAAGACACCGAGGACCAGAAAGAAACTCCACCAAAGAACTATACTACTGCAGAGACCATTCTATATTCAGAAGCTAAACTATTTGTCACCTTCCTTTTTAGGTAAGTGCTCATTCCCTGACCAAAAAAAACTCTTTCATACATTTCACTGTACGCAAATCCCTTCTAAGGAGCCTAGCTAAAATGTGGTTCGCTCTGGGATACAGGCATTAAGAGCAAAAATCACAGTCACTTGGTTGATTTGAATCACTGCTGCAATGTCTGTACAAGAGCTTCTACACTAATATTTGACAATCTTTTGAACCTACATTTTGAAGAGATGTTTTACCCAGTAAGCCAAAATATTCAGATTGTTTCGTATTTTTCAGTAAAATTCCATGTCAATAAATGGTGTAACTGACTTGCTGTTGTGTCCTTTTATGTTCAGTTATACAGTCTTTTAAGTTACAGTAAATCTGATCAGCGACTTCCTTTAGTTCCTCACCTCAGACACTTTTCCTTCTGCATACAGCTGCTGTCTGGACCGCTTGACATTTTCTTGTCCCTTATAGTTATAGAAGTTGCTGTTTCCATAAAAAATACATAAGAGCTTCTAGATTCTCTCAAATCCTTATTTCTCAAGCCCTTTGTCATACACAATGAAACTAGTATCAGTTCTCTTTTGTGCCCAGCTACAAAATGGGATGAAAGAACCTATTTCCACTCAGACCTAATAGTTTTAAAACGCTGAGGGAAAAACTGCCTTAAGATTACAGCCCACAGAGCAGCCAAAATCTCATGGCTGCAACTTGCCCCCTAGGCTGTACACTGCTGCCTTAACCGTGGGTAACCAAAACCCAGAGCCGAAGGTGGGGAGGGCTCCAGGGCTGAAAAATGGTGTTCCACTTCACTCAGGGAAACAAACACGTGAGTCCTGGCTTCTATCAGGCTTGCTGAACAGAACTTTGGGAGTGAGATATGTAAGGAAACAAGTGATTTTAATGCAGGTGGTTCTTGGCTCACACTTCGAAAAATGCGAAGACCGAATGCAACAAATCAGGTTTGGTTATCTGGGGTGCCGTGTGCTTTGGTTTTAAGTGGATGACTGGTGAATTCAAATTACACAATGAGAACTTCAGACAGTACCCAAAAGCACCAAAGGCCTCTCTCCACCCTGCCAAACACACAGTATTACCAAGATATTTTAAGTGTCCTCCTCCCAGATGAGTATCTGAGTTCTGGTGAGGTGTATTGAAGGATAATCGAAATAAATGCAAGAGAGCAAAGGTACCTTCTTTTGTACTTTAGCAAAAGGCTGTTTTCTTAGGAGCAGGGTCGCAGGGAGTGTACTCAGCCTTTAACGTTAACTTCAAAAGAATTTTCTGGAACCGTATAAATGCAAGAGCGTGAACTGGTCAGTCACCCTAAGATGCTGCCGCTCCCAGCCCTGGTGGCCTCTTCCATAGAGCTGTGCTGCGGAATCATACTTGTGTTTCCACTCAACTCGAACTCAGCGAGCGGCTTCGGTTGCCAGCCACCCCCTCACTTCGTTTCCTATAGTCTAACTCCTGAACCCTATTTTCGAGCAGCCCTTTGTGCCCACTCACACCTCCCTTACATACTTGGCTTTCATTCCAACTTTACGGTCCTACTAATGTAATGTTAGGACTTGAGGAAGGGATGTGTTTACACCTTGTCCTGCTACTAGGTGGTCAGGACTCTGACTGGCAGATAGGCTCTTCTGTCATCGGGATTAGTACATCAGTGGTTAGAAGCACTGACCACCCACAACCAGAGGGTCTGAACTTGAACCCAGCCCTTCACTTAGCGCAAACACTGATCGTTTCAGAACTCTGCTTTACTTCTAGTTTGTGAGGTGGATGGAATTCTTTTATCTCACATTATGATGAGGACTGGGTGGCTGTGGGTAAAAAGCGCCTGACCTACAGCAAGTATTCAAAAACACAACAGGGAAAGGAGGACAAAGGCATGACACAGGAGGGCGGAGCAGCCCTGCAGCGGAGTTAACTGTCGGCCAAGGAACTAGGGTTCCTCACGGGGCAGCTCCCAGATTCCTGCCCTGCAGAGCGGCCTTGGGGCCCGGCCAAAGCACAGACACCGACTCTGGGTTTCAACATCTCTGCAAACTTCTGGACACAAGTTTACCTGCTAGATCACCAATTGTAAGTATATAGGAAACAATGTTCATAACGTAAAAATTTTTCTTGGAAACATAACCAGGCTACTTTAGAATGCCAGTAAACCTAAAGGAGAAGCTGCTAAAAGTCCCACTAGATGCCTTTCAATTATGGTCCCAAGTGCTTTAAGTATGTCAAAACATACCAGCACTGTCATTTTCAATTATTGGGCAAAGGCATGAATAATATTTAAGATTACCTAGAAGCACAGTTGCCGGGACCTGTGCTGTAGTTGAGCTCCTAAAACGAGCCAAGCGGCAAGTCTGCGGGACGTGGACGTGTAGCCATCTCAAGTTTGCACCCAAGGACCAGAGAAAAAGGCTCAGCTCAAACGGGCAACCCCTGGCCCTGTGAAGCAGGGAAAGGGAGTTCACCGCTGGGGGCCAGTTGTAGGAACGGATGAACAACACTGGCAGCTATTTCCCACGCCCAGTGGAAGCCAACTTCTACCAACTACTTGTGAAGGAAACAGCTGGCAAAGCCTAGAAGAAATGTAGACTTGGATTGCTCGTAAATCCCCGAGTTCAGCTCTCCATTATTTGGATTCCTTAGCTCGCTTCGAGAGTTCAGCCATCGTTCTCAAGGGGCGGGGCGTGGAAGGTGTTCAGGAGCACAGCACTCCACTTCCACCAGGACACCTGGATGCTCAAGACCAGCGGCAAGGACTTCCTGGGCCATGGGGGATGACCACAGACTTTCCAGCCCGGCAGCCCAAGCAGAAAATTCCAACAGGGCATCTACAAAGCCACTCGGATCCACTGCCATCTGACCCATTTCTTAAAAAGCCAACATGACCAAACCAGTGCCCACTGCACTTGGTGGCAGTCCCAGCTGGAGTGGGGTCTCCCATATAGCCACAGTCTTACTGCCGCTCCCCACCCCCAGCCCTGCTTTGCACAAATGGGAGAGTCACACTTCTCTCTCCCCGGGTTTACTCACTCTTTTTGAATGCTGAAACGTTTCCTTAAGAGAAAATAAGGAGTTGGCAGATTGAGGGTAGAAGCCCAGTATGTATTGGATAATGAACCAATTTATTTATACTCTTACAGAAAAGAGCGTCAGCTCATTACTTGTTTTCACTGCCAGGAAAATCAGAGGAGTGTAATATACCCTTTGGTCTTCTGCACTTAATGCTTTACAAACATTCTGCTTGTGAGGAAAAACTATGTTCCTCAGACTGTTTCCAAGCTGTGGGTTCCATGAAAGGGTGGAGTGTGGAGCATTCTGGGAAATTTCTCTCCACACCTCTTCCAGTCACTGAAATCCCCAAGAACATCCAAAGCCTCGGAGAATGTAACAGGATCCCCGTTTAACAGTAACCCACCAGTCCTTAACTACTGGAACACAAGCATGTCTGCTGTTAGAGAAACAGGAGCCAAGCAACACTAGGCAAAAAATAGTTTACAACTTAAAAACAAAGAAACACCAAACTCAGGCAAATATAAATAAATAAATCAGCAGACAACATGGATTCAAGAGATGTATTTTATTGTTTCCTAAAAAATCAATTAGGAACATGTGCTGCTAAAATGCAAGATACAATCCAAAATGGTAACATCAACAATTAGGATACACATCGAGCATTCTCAGAGATCAGCTTCCGCATCTTGATCACTAAATGGAAAGATTCTTCAGAAGAACAGTCCCTTACCCTACATACAGAAGGAGAAGAAAAATTAAGGATGCCACAACGATACCTCAAGATAACTGGAAAACATTTTAAAATCTATTTAGTATACATCACTGATATGCAAAAAACAGAATGAATTTGCTGTAAACATTTCTATATGAAGACATTCCATAGAGGAGAGTTACAATTCCTGCCGAATACACGCTGGAACTAGGTACTACTGGAAAGCATACTGAGGGGGCACAACTGTAATGCTATCATTACACTAAGGGAAGAAAACCACCACCTAACTGTTCAGCTGCTTTTCTGTCGCTCACATTTAAAGGGACAGTCTCTAACTGCTCATTAGCCTAAGTTACAATTTGATTCTATATGTGATTCTTGTTTCATTTCTGAGATTTTATTTCAACCTACAGAGCTAGAATTCTACGGACGAAGCACAGATAAACAACAGCAAAGGAGAAGTGCAAATTTGGAGCAAAACTTAGACATTAAATTTACCTGCCCCTACCACATACCATAAAACATTATATATTTTGCGTTACAAAAATGTCCTGAGTATTTATTTTTGTTAGGAAAAAAGTAGCAATTACAATGGTAAGATAAAAACAGTATTTTAAAACATAAAATAGTTTAAGAGTGAAATGAGAAAGCTGGAGAAGGAAGAAAGTGGGTACTGCTAGTAAGGACCCAAGGGTAAGAACGAACACAGGGTCTCACTGATGAAAAGATGTTACCCTGCTCAAAACCCTAAAATGCCCTCGTTTCTGCTGCTGTGTGAACAGTCTTCCCACAGACAGTGTAACCTATACAGATGCTCCAGTTCTTTCCCAACTCCACAGAGAACAATGACACCTTTGAGAATTATGCTTCAGGCTTTCGTGAAACCTCAAGTCTGATGATCACTCGGTATCATTTTTGCCAGAAAGTATACGAAAGCTGAAACTTCATGACAGATAATTGTAGCTAAAAACTTAAGTTACTCTGAAACACGCATGGAGGTCTGCTAAGCAGGACCATCACTAAATGACCTCAACGGAACAGATCTTTAAGAGTTCCAAATTCCATCTCAGCCAAATTACATGTTCAAATAAAATCCTGTGTATGTATCTAACAGAGTTTCTAAAGTTCCCCTCAAATAGACAAAGTAGGAAAGCTAGATTTGGCAATATGCAAACTACGGTATCACCTTTCTCATTTTCCTTAAGAAAAATTGACAACAGCTCTGAATATTGTCTATTTTCAGACCACGACCAGAGCACTTGATCAAATTAGGAACAGAAACGAAAGTGACAGAACAGCCTTCTTCAGTCGCCAGTTTCCACTCTTTTGCATCTGCCTGGAGCTCACGAGGACTTTGAGATGTGTGTTACTCGGCAGTTGCTGTTCTTCTAACGAGCCTTACAATCCTGTTGTGACAACTAAGTGGAATGTGGGGCCTAACCAGCCAAGAGCCTTTCGCATCACTAACATGACCACCACCGCTATCTTGGGGAGGGAAAGGGAGTCAAGGGGTGTGACAAAGCGAGCGCTCACGGGTGGACACCACAATTAGCACCGCGAGTCTAAATACCAACACTCATGAAACCCAAAGCATAACGCTGAAAACTGAAAAATTAAGACAGAAACTAAAAGGAAAAATTCTTTTTTTTTTTTTTTAATCTTTTATAGGACAGAAACCTTAGCTCATGTCTTCTGGTTGTCATCATCTTCCACTGAGCTGCACCTAAAACACAAAGAACAAGTAACAAGCAACTTTGTTTTTTAAAGAATAGGTAATAATCTTGAAGGTATAAGATGAACTGTTTCTAGTGAAAGTTAACTTATTTATTAAATAATTATATAAAATGAAGCCATGAAAATCACCAGAAGCATCAAAATGTTAACTTTTTTTCAGTGAAAATAACTACTAAAGACTTGAATATGCAGCATATTGTCACCAAAATATCTAATGGTGGGAAAATCACTATCCGTATCATTAAGTTGGAAAAGCTGCACCTGTGATGCCTTATTTAAAAGGCTTCACTCCACCTGCAGATGAGAACAAATCACCTTTACTTATTTAACTCTAAACCATGAAGAGACGGGGTGTGGGTTCAGGCTGGCTTATTAGATCATCTATCACCTTCCTGGCTGTGCAGTTCATGTCATGCCTTTAAATGGAGCAAAGCCCACCAGGAGAGTGCTGCTATTGATTTTCCATTCTTGAATGCACCAAAATGTGCATGCTTGTTGTAATTAGGTGCCTGGGTGAATAAAAAAATCCCATTTACAATTTAAAAATATTATTTAAGCCCCTTAAATTGGATTCTTAGGGAGACAAACATTAACCCCAAACAGAAAAGATGACATAGGCTTTTGGACACTCTCTTCTACCATGTTAAAAATACGAACTCCTTTGCCAGCAAACCAAGTTGATTTACATGATGTTGCTTTAAATTGTTGCTAAATGTTTATCTACACATGCTGTCAGAAATAACCTTGTTAAGAAGGTGAAGCTGGTGTCTCAGCAAATCAGACCCCTTGGAGAAGGCGTCGAATGGCCTGTGCCCCGTTTTCCTTTTTCTCTTTCCGCACCATCAAAAGGAAAAGTGAGAAAATAGCAGAAAAATTAGTTAAACCCTGAATCATACCCCATAACCTATAGGAATAATCTGACTACACTGAACGCTGACAACTGTAGGGTTTTTCTGGATGGTATAATTATCACCCTAGTCACTAGTAAAGTGATCAACATATAGCTAGACTTACATCTTAAACAGTACTATCAATAAAAACTTTCAGGGAAAAAAGAAAGGTTTCTTTTAACTATGGTTTACCTGACTTACCAGTACTGAAGACAGAAACTTTTAAAAATGGCTACAAATGCCTTGTTCACAAAAGACTTTATTATCTAGTGATGCATACTGAGAACATACAGAAATCTGCATGGTCCGCTTCACATGCAGTAGAACAATCTTCACTTTACAATAAGTGAGTGTCAACTGTTTTATGCAATAGACAACACTTTAAGGTCACATTCTTAAAGAAAAGCTTCATTTACAAAAGAAATAAAAGGTAAAGAAGCAATTACCGCTTTTAAAAAGCAGCTGCTTTGTTCAAGAGTGGAAGGTTTATGCCTGTATTGAAAGACAACATGATCACAAATAATGAAAACAATGAACAAATGAAAAACATTGTTACCATAAAGCAGTACACTTTCAAAATGACATACAAATAGTTAAAAATTTCATTATGTTGTCTATCTAACCTTTAAATATGAGGACTTTCAGAATTTAGGCCTCAACATTTATAATTAGTAAATGAAAACTGCTTTTGTTTCTATGTCACTAGGAACTGTATTTAACAAAATGTATATAAAGTCTATAGCAAGTTGATTTAAAAAAAGTAAAGTTAATAAGAAACAGTACACTGAAGGCGCTCTATCCATCAAGCGCATATACTCTTCAAATTTTAAATGTGATGAACAAAACAGAAGTTGTAACTATGCCACAGTTGCAATGCCAAAAAATAAAACAAGATCAGTTATCACACATGCAGGGAATTCTGCTACAAAGCTAAGATCCCTCATTTGTCAATTATTCCAATAAAATAACACCCTAAAACACCAGTGATGTTGATGGTAGCTTACCTTCAGTGTACTGAATGTTGTACACAACCTGCTTTAAAAGAGGAGACATCCCTGCAGGCAGGCTCAAGAAGAAACAGACCCCCTT
Organism: Dinomys branickii; assembly: GCA_004027595.1. Taxonomy (NCBI): domain Eukaryota; kingdom Metazoa; phylum Chordata; class Mammalia; order Rodentia; family Dinomyidae; genus Dinomys; species Dinomys branickii. The sequence goes on along the minus strand of PVLD010003796.1, from coordinate 107,936 downwards.
CGGCACTGACTACACCCAGGGCATGCTGCCGTGGCCTGCACACACACACCTAGGAAAACGTGAATATAAACAGCATTTATGCTGGCCATTTCATCTGAAGACCAAAATGAAGCCAAGTCTGCTAAAAATGAATCAACCACCCGGTATTACTACTCATTTTATAACAGATGCTTTTGTCTTTTATGTGAACTGCAACCATATACATTAGCACTGTAATTTTGTGCAGTCTTGGCAATTAAAACAGTTCTACAGTGAAACTTCACATAAGACACAAAACAGATTAACTAACATTTCTAAAAGAAATATCACCCTTGGTGTTAATTCAAATATATCATGCTTCCTCAAATTTGCTGGAGAAATATTTATAAGTTTATATACATTAATAATAAACTGCTGTGAAATTTCTTCAGTCTTTGCATTTAATTACTCAAACCCTTGCAGTTTCTTCATCTTGTTAAATTTTTTCCTGGATGAATGCATGCTGTAGGGCCTGGTTGATGCTAATTCGTTTAGCTGGGTCCAACATTAGGATCTGGTCCAACAAGTCCTTCAGCTGGTGCACTTTTTTGCGCTGGTCTTCGGGAAGCCGCTGGCACCCAATCAAGTCAGCCAACAGGTCCTTAGTTGGATTAATGGTGCTCATGACAGTAACTTTCTCCTAAAAATAATTTTTATAATGTACATCTCTAAATAAGTTACTAATGTATATAGCTTATCAAACTTTTCTGTGTACCCAAAATATTAGAACACAGAGAGTATGTTCACTAATAACTCTTAAAACTTGTACACGTCTCTATCCTCTACACTTTTTCAAGGAGCAATCGATTACGCAGCAACGGTCTCCACATTAGCAATGAAGGCAGTAAGCTTCTATCGCTTCAACTACTTCCCCACCCCTGTGCTGACGGGGAAGACACAGAAGCAGACTGACACCCTCAGGTGCTACCCGGTACCTGGACAAAGCTAGGACACATGTTGTAATGGGGCAAAAGTAAGGAAGTCACCACTCCAACCCAGAAGGTACGGAAAGGGTGGGAGAAGGGGAACTGCTTCAGAAGCATAGTTTATGGCATGCAGAACTTGGTTTGTAAGGAATGCAAATACTATTACAGGCAAAAGGCGGCCAGTAAGGGATTTGGAGCCAAGGGAAACGCAGTCAGATCTGTCTGTGGAACTATCACCCTGGCAGCAGTACGGAAGCTGAACGGAGTCAGATCAAGAATATAGTGCAGCGGGGAGTGGCGAAGACCTAACTACGACCTAGTGACCAAAACAAACATTTAAAGGCCCTTCAGGGCCGGGGATTTAGCTCAATAACACAGCGCCTGCCTGGCAAGTGTGAAGTCCTGAGTTCAATTCTTGGTATCGAAAGAACCCCTTTCATCTTTTTCATAACCTGATAATTTTGAATTGCAGAATTAGTAGAGAAAGGAATTACATACTTTGCTTAAAAACATATTCACAGCTTCAAGTACCACCTGGTACTCAATTCATTAGTAAGATAACCATTTAACATAGCACAATGGAAACAGACTTACCCTCTCTGTTACTTTATCAACTTCTATGTACATGAAGTTGAGATTTTGATCAAAATGCTGATCTTTGAATACACCTTTCCGAATCATCTACAAAAAAGAAAAGAAAAAAAACAAAAACAAAAACCCTGGAATTTTGAAGTGTTATGAAACGGTCTGACTTAACAATTCAATGCATAATAATTCACAAAATATATTATTAGTTTCTTTCATCCTAGATTCCCTTGCTCTCAGAAACTTACTAACATCTACAGAAAAGCCAATCCACATGCTCAACCTAAAACTACATAATAATATGAAATTACATTGCTCAGGTAGTGACCTATAAGCCAGTTATAACATCAAGTTGTGCTTTCACTATTCAAAATTGGGGATTAAATGAAGCCTTGAAAAGTACTTGCTTTTAGGACAAAATATTTCACAGCTTAGCCCCTTTCTCTTGGTAGTTAGGAAAAAAATTTTATAAATTATGTTCTAACACCCCTAATGTAAGTCAGACTTCATTCATACCCACACAGCTAATTTCTGTGTAAATTACTCTAAAAGTAAAATGTAACAAAATTTGGACATTATCTAAAAACAATAATGGCTTCTGATGTATGAGAAAAATCTGTAAATCTTTCTTGAGTTCAGTAAACAAGTTAAAAATACTATAAAGCTAAGATTTGGCCCTTGGATATCTTAATAAATTTCTAGTCCTTTTTTCATGTTAAACAGAAACTGGTTATCATACCTGCAGCATCCAGGATGATCTTGTTCAAAAGATATTACGAAGTGAGTTTTCCTGATACTTTCTTTATCCTAACAGCTTCCAATTATAAGCTGTCATCAGTACTCAGTGTTCATCTAGTCACTCTCTGTCCTCTAATTACTTCTTTGCTGTAACAGGATCTGCTTTTCAATCTTATCTCCTGAACACATCTGCAGTTTCTAATGCAAGGGTATCAAATCATATTTGCAACCAATTACTCTTCTGCCTGTCACTGGAAAAGGAGTTCTCCTTCCCTCTAGCAGCTCTTGGCGGATTAGAATTACTGACCTGAACATCAGAAATCTGAAAGGAGCTAAGGAATCATGGCAGCTATTTCCCTGTCCAGTAACTTTGCTTCTTAACTATAGGGGGTTAGGCAACAGCAGTTTATCCACCTGTAAGGAAGTAAGCCTCTGAAAACAGTAAGACCACACCAATGTCCTACCTTATTTGGCATCTTTCCTTTGAGATCCATGGCAAGCTTCAACATGTGGTTATTGGTTTTACCAGGGAACAAAATTTTCCCAGTATACAGCTCATATAAGGTACAGCCTACAGACCACATATCTATCCCATAGTCATAGCTTTTACCTATAACTGAAAACAAAATGGGAGTTTTAATACATGAGGGTAAGAATGGCTAGTACTAACTTCTACTTCCATCCATGGGGCCTAAGGCTGACCTGTAACCACGACCTCAAGCATCTTCAACTGGGAATTAGTTTCATTCTTTCCCACTAATTCTTAACAGACTTAAAAATCCTCTAGAAAGGGGGTGTGGGAGAGGAATGGAAAGGGGAGAGAAAACAGGTTTTCTTCTCTTTTTCATTTCACCTTTGGTGGAAATGCTATCAACCTCAATCAAGGCAACAGATACACACAAATCTCCCACACAATGCATAAACGTGATAATCAGACCTTGCATAACCAAGAGCAGTCTTCTAAATCGAGGACTTTCCACAACTGTTTTGCTACTCTTGCTCGACATGATCAAGACTCCTGTCACAACTACCTTCATTCCACCTGAGGAGGATCAACTTGCTATGGTTCCCTTCCTCAGGAATGGCCTCGAGCGGCTGCTGAAGTGTGATGGAAAACAGTGCTTAGACGTTAAATCCGCTGTTTCCACTGCAGAGGATGGCCCAGGTCAGGGGCACTGCGAGAAACTTACTGATCTCAGGAGCCCGATAAAATCTACTGACAAGGTAAGGTGTTATGTCATTATCCGCGACGTGGGAAGCCGACCCAAAATCACAGAGCTTTAAAATCGTTTTTGATTCATTAACCTGAAAAACAGTATTAGAACAGATGTAATCCATGCCCGAAATAATAAACACAAATAAATAAAATCAACTTTAGGTCACACTAATTCCAACACTGAGAAGACAAATCACTCATTTTAAAATTAGTTCTCTATTTTACAACTCAATTTCCTAACTATGAAAATTTAAGAGCTCTCAAATATGTTACTACAACTAGAAAGACTTTTTCAGTGAGGAAACGTGAGATAATACCAAGTACATTTAATTAACAAACAGTATTTTAAAAAGTGGGGTAGTGAGAAAAAAAACCTCATTCCCAAAGCAAAGCACCCCTTAGAAATCCCTCAGATACCTGAGCAAGTTGAATTGCTCTCTAAAGGAACACAAGACACTTAATAAGGAAATCAGGCTTAAATTAGCGTTCAGGTGCCAGAAAAATCGCAATGGCAATGAAAATAGGGTAACTCAGAATAAATTTAGAGGAAAATATCGAATCCCTTAGAATTGAGTTCTTAGTTAAGAAAACACTAATGGTATCTGGCCAGGCAGCAGACACAGCCCTGTGTCAGTCAGTGTCTGGGTCCTGGGTAGGTCCCCACCACAGCCACAGGGACGACTGCTGAGAAAGGCTGGCGCTATGCCGTGACTGCTTCTCGCCCAAGCCAGGAGGCTCAGGAGGCACAGTGAAGGGGTTCACGTTCCAGAGCACCCACACCACCCCCAGAGACACACATAAATTCTGAGCTGGGACCTGAACGGGGCCTGCGCTTTCCCACCCCGAAGAACAGAGCACCTTCAACAGCCCGGCACACTCTAGGGGGCGTCAGGGCAAGGTGGGTGTTAGGGCCTAGGCTACTTACTCCACACAAAGAGTAAAGCTGGAACAGAAACGAGTGCTTTTACCCTTCACATCAATTAGGAATCCTTAACTGGGGACTAAAATAGGCATATTAAAATGGAAACAAACAAGAACAAAGGACAGAAGCTTTTTTCTGGAGGTAGTACTGGGTATTAAACCAGGATTTTGGCACTGAACCAAGTCTCCAGACCTTTTATTTTTTTATTTTGAGACAAGGTCTTGTGATGTCACTACACTGCCCAGGCTCGGCTCTGACTTACGATCCTCCTGCCCCAGCTTACTGGTGTTGGAATGACAGATGTGCACCGCTACATCCAGCTTAGAAAAATTCTTTAAAACTTTTTAAAGTTTAAGCTGATTCAGCTGTAAGAGAATACCCAGAAAAAACCCTAGAATCATTTTAAAATTAGAACTGCTCAGGGGCACTCTTTAAATGGCTACAGTGCCTTAGAAACAGCAGGGTCACCACACCCCATGCGCCTCCAAGCTTGTCTCGCCTGTGCCGCGGTCAGAATCAAGCTGGTGCGCTGCTTGTACCAGCACCGGCCCCACCAACAGCCCCAGGCATGCACTGCAGTGTGCTGCACAACTTCTGTAGCCTCCACAAAGACTGGGCTTTCTTTACCAACTGCGGGTTGAAACCTGGGGCTGAAAGCTTAGGAATCTCATTAATAAGTATTAGCTCCCTGTTCTCTTAATGTTTTATGTTTTTCTTCCTCAAGGAGAGTAAAAACATTGTTTCTAAACTCTACATGACAGCCTGTATAACTTAACCTTCATTCATAAGAAAGTGAGACTTTAAAAACAACAGCCTGCCAGGTGTGGTGGTGCAAGTCTGTAATCCCAGCACTTGGGAGGCTGAGGCAGGAGGATCACTGCAAGTTCGAGACCAGCCTGGGCTACAAAGTGAGCTCAAGGCCAGCCTGAACTGCATAGCGAGACCCTGTCTCAAAAAGTCCAAAATAAATAAATAAATAAAAACAACAGCCTCTATGACACTTGCTTCATGGTTTACTCTACCCTCCACGGTGACTCACACAGGTGTTCACCATACCGTTATTTTCTAAATTGCACCCTTTATTTGATATAGATGCCATGCTTCACGATGAAGAAAAAGAAAAACCTGAAGTTACTAAAACTATCAAGTTGGTTACACAATTCATTCATTTATATATAATGCACCTATCATTTATTTCCCTGTAATTGTTCAGCAACTCTAGTTTGTAACTACCAAGTTATGTTATAGTCAATGTAAATTCAGACCCAATGTATTTAAAAGTATTTTTTTTTAAATTAAACTAAGTATTTCAAGAAATTAAACTAAATACCTTAAGGAGTCCTTAATCTGTAATGAAATCACAATGCTTTTGAGACTTCCTTTTGTTAAAGTAGTTCCCAGTAAAGGACACCTTCTGTGCTTTGCTTCACCAAGGGTGTCTCTCAGCACTAAGTGTAGAAGGTTCATACGCTAAAATAAGCAAACGCAGGCTGAGCTAGGAACTCTCCAAGATGCGCACAGGCCTCAAATTGCCAGCTACACAGAGCAGCTAGAGAAACAGCCAGGAAAGGGAGGGTATGCGCATTAACCTTGGTGATGGGTCCCAACCTCAGAAACATCACCAACATGGTGAAACCTGTACTGACCATACCAGAAGTCACTAACAGGAAAGGCCAGGACTTCTAAAGGGTCACTCCATTACCCAACTACATCTGAGTCCTACGGTTTGGGCCCCCAGGAGTCATAGCTTCCTACGCACCTTTTAAATGCAACTCCGTGTATGTGCTTACAAGGGCACAATTCCTTACCTATCTCCATTGGTCCAGAAAATACAGAAATAAGACGCATATACACAACAGTAACATGTACACTATTTTTTAAACACACAAGAAGAAACCCATTATTACTACACGAAAGCATTCTTGGAGTTTGTGCATGTTGTGAATTCATCTATCAAAAGAAAAAAATACAGGGCAATAACGCATTTCTTCTTTCCTCATAGTTTTCTCTAGCATTTCATTGCCCAATTTCCAAAAAGACAGGCTGGTGGAATCGATCATAAAGAGTTATAAGTTATGCTTCTGAGATGCCATTTCTGAAATACAGTAATAACCATATTACCTGTAAGAAAAGATAGAAATGTACAAGGCAGTCCTAGCTGTTTAACTTACCAGGATGTTGTCTGGCTTGATATCTGCATGTAGGATGTTGCACCTTTTAAGGAGTTTCAATGCCAGGAACAGCTGCTGACTGTAAGATCTCACAGCTTTAATATGAAGACCAACATCCTTACCATATTTTTTTAATACCTCTCGTAAATTCATACTTTCAGGAGAGAAAAAAACAAAAACAAAAACAAAATTTACACATAAAATAAAATCAAGTATAAAATACAATTTATAATGAAAATATTCTAAGAATTTTATCCACAATGCTGATAAACTATCAGAAAGTTAACTCCTGACCCCAAGTTAAGTTATAAAACAAAAACTAAGAGCCGACTGAAAAAAAACCTGAAATACTCAGATATTTCCCACAGTATTTACCTAAAAAGAGGCTGGCAGAGATAAAGTACCTACACTTTCAGTTTAAGGTACAGGTTCTTACTCTACCTGAGAGGCTCAAATACGAGACAAAGATGCTGCTTGTGATAGAAGTGTCTGAAGAGTCGCAGACAGTGGAACTTGTCATCAGGATCAGCATCGTTAAGCTTTTTCAAGAACTCTAGTTCTTTTAAACCAGTCTTTTGCCTGCAAGAAAAAAGAAAATTAGACCTAAACACACACAGCATCTTGAACAGCATTGTCTGCTACACCCAGCCTAATGGATCCCAGTGATATAAAAAAAAAAAAAATACTGATGAACCTATTGAAGAATAACTCCACAGTAGTTTATTCTTTGCCAAGTATTTCCATGGACAGGAATACTCTCCAGCATAACCAGTGAACACACAGAAACACTGAGCAACAAACCAGCACTGCTTTGAGGGAAACCAATCTTGCACAGTTTGCCTCGAAATACACTGATTTTTAACAAGAATGGAGTCATATGGTAAAACCAGTCTCCTAGTTCCTTTAAGAATGTAGTAGCAGATAGGTCTAAGTTTTAACATGGGGTTATTTTATTATGAGTACCTGGTTATAATTTGTTAATAAGCTCCACATCAAAATCGGTGTCTAACAGAAGTTTCTCAAGCTTTCTAAGCTTAGGCAAAGTAACACTTCAGTAAAAATTTACAATACTTCTTTCTACATTTCAAAGCCAGTATATCGACTAAAACATCAGTTCCATATGTGACATGTTCAATGTATTAAGCCATAGGTATAGCAATTATTTACTGAAGTGAAAAGGTAAGAGGTCAGATGCAAATAATTCCCACAATTAGTTAATAGATGAGTTCTTGTTTTCCATAGGCCACCACATGCTCATGACGTTTCCACTTCTCACTTCTGATCTTAGGACACTACAGCAAAAGACAGCATAAATAAGCAGCACAAAGGAAGCACCTAGGTTTCTACCAGTTTGCACTAGGCACTGAAATGAATTAAATATTCTCAGCCGATGGTTCAAACTCATTTGTCCTCTGAACTTACATAAGCTCATTGTTCCTGATGATCTTCACAGCAACTTCTTGGTTGGCTCTTGCATTATCTCTGGCTCGCACAACATTGCTGAACACACCTTGCCCAGTGTAGCCATACACGTTGTAACGCTTATCCAAGACTTCACCTATGTTCACACCTAGAAAAAGCAGTAAAAAAAAAAATTCAGAAATCTGATCATAATAAACAGAATCAGAAAGTAGGAAACAGCGCAGCCACTTAAATATGAGTTCCACTATCTGGCTTTCTAGAATGGAGAAACACAGCCATATCCCACTGGCCACTTTTCACAATGTGGTGAGGGCTGCACACCCACTTAAGGAGACTTCAAGGAATTCTTGTCCTCTCAAGCACTGATGATGTTCACACTGATAGGGAATAAATGGGCTCCCTGAAGTCCTTCCTGTTGCAGTCTTTCCTGCATGACAAACAGCACATGACTGGCACCCAAAGCTCCTTGGCGTTCCTCTGGATTCACACCAAGATGAACATGTAACATGAGTTTCTTCTGGAGGAGTACCTTAGGGCTCAAAGTAACTTGGAACAGACTTAGGTTCTTTGTCTCCCCTCAATCTGTGGCTCCTCCAGGCAGCTTACTAGAATATAAAACAGATTCCTGTCTTGGATGGATGGGCTACACTTGTTAAGTCATGAAACTGTGATGATTTTAGTCACCAAACTGTCATGAATTTTCAGATTTCTCCATCCATATACATCTGAACCACACAACGTGATCTTTACAAAGTGTTATGAAGAAATATGAACTTATTAAGAAACGTGAACTTACGATAATAGCCTTCTGCATCAGTCCAGTTATCTCTGAGGTTGGGATTCTCTTTGAAATCTTTTCCAATGCCAGCAGCCCGAAGACGAGCACTCTGAAATTAAGGAGGCAACTTAAGAGTTGCTTATCCACTAATCAGACATTTAAAGAACTACCTTTGTAACAAAAAAGGGCAACAAAACATTTTATCCCAAATGAAATGATCACTATTAATTATTTAAATGTAACATATCTGCAACATGATTACCAAAGTTTTACACATTGCAGTAACACTTGGGGAAAAAATCCTGAGGTATCTTCAAAAGTTTTTATGACTATGCTTAGGGTTATTATAAATGAAAATAAAAACTCAAAATGAGATCTAGTTCTCTAGTTGGTAAGACAGACTGGGACAAAAAAACTGGACTGGCATAGCATTAATAACCATAGCGTCCCTCTAATTTATCAACTTTTCCTATTTCTTGTACTGCTCCGTCCACACAGACAAGATCTGGGCTCTTGCCACACATGCACACAGTGTGATGGCATTCACTGGTTGCACTAGCTGTGCATGTGTGGAAAGCTAAAAGCTCCTACCTAGTATTTGGCAACAGTATCACAGATCACAGCCCAAGACATCCACAAGGGCCTTCCACACTGCAACAGCTTGGATATTAAATGTCCTCAAAGGCCTGTGTGCTGAAGCCTGGCCTATACAGTGGCACTACTGGAAGATAGTGCAACAGGGGACCACCTGGGAAGTCCTTAGGGCACGGGGAATGTGTTCTTAAGGAGTGCTGTGGGCCCCTCCTTACTTTTTTTGCCCCTTCCTGGTCATGAAGGAAGAAGCCATGCTTTCCCACACTTCTGTGATGAGGCGGTGCCTTCCCACAGGCCCGCACCAATGGGCCAACTGATCATGGACTTCAATCTCTGACACTGTGAGCCAAGAACTACTTATTCTCATCCAGTACCTTGGGTATTTTGTCAGTGACAGAAAGCACTAGAATCACCTAGGCATATGATGGGTGCTGACACATTAATTGTTAACACGTTTTTTTTGTCTTTTTGAGACAAGGTCTTGCTATGCAGTTCAGGCTAGCCTTGAGCTCACTTTGTAGCCCAGGCTGGTTTCGAACTTGCAACGATCCTCCTGCCTCAGCCTCCTGAGTGCTGGGATTACAGGCATATGCTACCATGCCTAGCTCTGAACACTTACGTCTTCTTAACTCGTCTATTTTTTGGTGTTCCTGCTGCAGTCTACATAACACACATTACTTGGGCCATATGCCGATGTCTTCAAGGTTTCTTATACTGTTTATTCGATCCCATTTTTATTTTCCTTGTTACATTTGGCTTCTCTACTTCCTCCTATCAAGGCCCCAGGTCTTATGGCCTTTTAAATTTATATTAGAAATGGCCTCAGACTTTTGAATGTATGTAAAGACCTTTTAACAACAAAAAGCATTGGTAAATTTCTCAGGCCACTCTTTCATAACACTTCAAACTCTATTTGGTTTGAAATGACTTCTATTAGGCCCCACGTCAATTACCTACAATACAGAAGCTTAAAGTGAATTCTGTTCTAAAGGTCGGGAAAATATTAGTATTATTTCATCTTAACTATTACATATGTTTACTTACATGCATGCTAAAAAAAAATACATACTACAGTGCATATTTAAATCACTTGGTGTGTGACTTCCACGAAGCTCTGTAATTGTTCTGCAATGTATCTGTGGGTTCATGTTTTTAATGGTACAGGGGACCCAACTCAAGTCCCGCCTGGCACATACCAAGCAGGCACTCCAGGGCTGGGCTCTACCCCAAGCCCTCGGCTCTGTTTTACAGTTTTTGATATAATCTCAGACTTAGGGAAAAGATGAAAAACTACTATAGTTTCCAGACACCCCTCACACCCAGACCAACCAAATGCTCATATCCCAGAAAAAGGAAAGTGTTGTCCATTACGTAAGTCTTATCCTTCTTTCTATACTTACGTGTATTTACTACACTTTTTCCTTTTCATCAGTTAATTTAAAATTACTTACATCAAAATATGCAGCAAACATATCGTCAGATTCTGTAAACATGTCAGGTGCCAACAGCTTCTTCTGAGATGAACCTTAAAGGAAAGAAGCATTAGTACTTGAAAAACAAAGACACAAATTAAAGCACAAGTAAATGGAAAGTCATAGGAATTCAAGCATTTTTTTCTTTCTTGCACATTAGTTTTCAATTAGTAATTTAGACTCACTTCTTTATAGAAAACTATCCCCTTTACTGAAAGGATGCATTCCAGAAAGACCTAAAATCAACTTCTGCCACTGCCTAAATGAGTAAGCTAATAGCTAAACAATGACTTTATATTTAAAGAAATCTGTTTTTAACTTATAACTTAAATTCCCCACTATAAAGATTGACACTGACCTATATACTGTTTTCCCTCTAAAAAGTCTACACAATCCCCTAGAAAACTGAGCAAAAAAACTAAAAAGAAAAAAAATGCAATTGCTTTAAGCATATATACACAGACCCAAACTGAATTACAGTAAGGAAAGTGCAAGTTAAAATTACAGTAAGACACTGTTTCTCACCTACAATCCTGGCTAAAAATGTCAAAACTATGACCATATTTTATTTTGTTAATAAGGTTCTGGATAAACAAACATTAAGGCACTGTTTATGGAACAGCAAAATTATATAGCTCTTTTAAGAGAAGTTGACAACATATGGCAAAAGTACCTAGCCACTGTTAAAAAGAATGGCACGTTTTAGAAGCAAATAAGAAAGACTATACTCCATGTACTTCAATCACACTGTGTGCAGACAATTTAAAACACACAAACACATCTTAATAATTAAAAAAGATACGTCTTAAAATTCAAAAGCAAACTAGAAAAAAATCCCAGTAAACCTACCAAATTGGTGGTCTAACCACATCCAGTGTTAGTCCAAATCATTTTAAAACAGAATTATGACTATACACTACACCTAAAAATGTATCCTGGGGCGAGGAAGAACCACCAAAAATTTCAGGCTGCATTTCGTGCCCTAAATGGTAGTATGTGTGTAAGTTTGTAATAAGCCATCAGCAATTATGTTACTAGAGCTAAGTTTTTAATTCTAAGAAAAAAGAAAAATATAAAATCAAAGACATTACTATATCCAGAGTGTGCTATTTTTTTCCTGCAGTACTAGGGATTGAACCCAGGGTCTCACTCAAGGTAGGCATGCCCTCTACCACTGACCCACACCCCTGGCCCTTCCTCAATTTATTTTGAGACAGTCTTGCAAAACTGCCCAGGCTATCCCTGAACTCACCACCCATTTGAGCCTCCCAAATCACTGGGATCACAAGTGAGCACCACAGAACCCGCCAGCACTGCTTCTTCTACGTGGCCTGTTTCACATTTTTAAGCGTGTATGTGTGTGTGTGAGGACTCCGTGACAAGCTGCTGGCTCATACGAAGGGGGCTGAGCCTACAGCACTAGAAAGTGCCTTTAAACAAGGGGTTGGTTCAAACCTACTTAGAAAGGCTCCCCTCACATGCTGGCTTCAGGGAAAATAACTTGTGCTTCAAAAAGAAAGGTAACAGGAATGGATTCAAACAGAATGGTACGAAACAATAAAAACCCATCACAAACTCACAATCTCATTAGTTATCTATGGAGGTTGCCAGGGTAGCAACTATATTTTAGTTTAAAAAAGGGGCAGTGAAGGAAATAATCATATTTATTTCGCCCTCCTATATAAAGTACATTATATTCCAGATTAACCAACAAGTGGCAACTGATTTCATACAAAAACAAAACTATGATTTAAAAAAGAATGATAGAAATAAAAAATTTAGTTCAAAATAACAGAATGCCCCACAAAATAATGGACCTAAGTGATAATTATTAACAACTGTTAAAATTATTAGATAAACAGCTGATGGAAAAGTACACAGGGCAGATGTGGTCCACTCTAGAGCTATGTTTTTAACTCTAAGAAAAAAGAAATTATGTAGAAAAACATTATGTTACTAGAGCCAAGTTTTTAACTCTAAGGTCCACTCTAACTTCAGTGTCAATAAAAACAGGACAACCACACACCACAGATGTGATCCACGTGCACTGTCCCACTTGGGAAGCATTCTTGCCAAAATCTAGATTTGCCTCTGATGCTAACTTCTGGTTTTCAAGAAACACTGGATACTGAGGAAACAAACATTTGAGAATCTGGCCAAAAACCAGAGTGGAGAACACTGCTCAGTATTCGCATGAGTAAATAGCTAGAGAGGGAAAACACAGAAGGAACAGAATGCAAAGATGAACAGAGGTTTAAATGATACAAAAGCGGTGGATGAAAAATACAGCAAATGTTTACATTGAAAGACACACTGCAGTGAATCTGTCTCGAAATACCCCTCCTACCTTCAAACACATTTATCCCATTGTTCTGGCCACTTTCTGAAGCAGTTCTGGAAGTCCTTTTTTGTGAGTGTCTCTATAAGGTGTGACGCAAGTATGGGGATGCTGATGGTGTGTGCCATCCAACAGAAAGGCAGGCTGGCGAAAACAGTACGGTGCATCCTCACCCAACTAATTCACTGGATCAAGTACCCTGTAATTTCTGGCTTCCCCCCGCCAAATCACAAAAATATCACAGGACTTCCACGGCTTCTTCATGAGAGCAGTAAGAATGATGGGATGTGTTCAAAGTGAGAGGGATTAATGGCAATGTCTCTTTTCCTGTAATAAATATTTTCTACTTAATCACACACCATATTTTTCAACCACACCTCATATATACTAAATGTATATATCTTGTCTGGCTTTTGATTCAAACCAACCAACTGAAAATAGACACTGATGATACTGAACAAGTATTTACAGGCTGAATGGAATCATGGATTTGCTTTACAACACTCTAGCATGCAGAACGGAAGATCATAAAAATATGGAGCTCAGTGTTCTGATTCAGGATATGTGACTAGGAAAACCACACTTATACAAAGAATATTCAAGAAGGTACACTTAATATTATAATATTTAGTAGTAGCAGTATTTCTCTTCCCTTTTACATTTTCCCTATCCCAAATCTCACCTCAAATAAGGTCTCTCATTATAGTCACACAGCTAAAAACTCAGGGAAAAGTGTGGCCAGAACAAAAATCTACCTCACGCACCATTATTCTGTTCAACTGTCATGAGATTATGCTTGGCTTTTACTGAGGCCTCAAATGTGTCAACGTTTTCCCGCTCATACTCTTTAACGTCGGCAGCGACCCGCTCCAGGATGTCATCTGGAGAGGGTGATCGTGTTCGAGTGCTGCTCTGGGGGCTGCTGGGCTCTGACGGCACAGACATGTTGCTGTCCTCAGCCAGGTACTTATATTTCTGTAACAAGGGAACAGGTCACTCATGAAATCATATGCTATTTGAATAGATCAATTTACTAAAAGTTGCTGCACTGAAAAGTTAGAGTATCACTGTAAAAGAACAACAAAAAGCTGCTGATACCTTGGTTGAATCAGATCCAAAATCCCTTATATAATTCCCAACCTCACAAAATTCCTGACCAAGTTTTTCTATGTCTGGTGCACACTGATTAGGCGGCAAACTCCCAGCTGCCCAGATGAGATGCTGCGTACTGTCTTATACCCCAGTGTGACAATCTGTTCCTTTCACTGCAGAAATGTGAACATGGGGTTGATGATGTGCTGATTATGGGGTCTGCTCCAGGCCCCACTGATGGCGCTACGTGATAAGACATAGATGCACCATTATTACCTTTCTAACTTCAAAACTGAAATTTCAGAGTTCTGAAGCACATCTGGCCCCAAGGATTGGAGATAAGGGATTGTGGACCTGGGCGGGCAAGAACAAAGAAAGATTCAACCAAGGTTTCAGGGGTCCAGTTTAGTAACAACTTCAGCAGTGTCCCCCGAAACCTTCCTTTTGGACCCCACCTCTCGTGTGACTCAAGTTCCTTCCTTCCTTTACTTGACACCCCAGGCACCTTCTTGATGTTGCTGTTTGCTCAGGTGAGCAGCCGCGGCCATTCCTTCCTTTATTTAGTCCTCTGCCCTCAGTGAGAGGGCAACTGCACAGGGGACTATGCCCACAAGGGACCTACTGGTCTGGTACGGTTCCATCTCGGGGCAGCCAAGGAAGCGCTGACAGTTTTCCAAGGCAGCAAACCGCAATCGAGGCAACTTTCTGTGCACAACACCCCTCCTGCTCCTCTTTGTCTTCATCATCTAGTTCTACACCAGTGTGAAAACTGTTTTTCCAATGTCTCACTGCATATTTGTTTTTCCACATAGTAACGCACACTATTTTTGCTAAAAGAAATTCTTCAACTGCACAGGGATGAGAATTTTTCGGTTAATTTACAAAATTCTCATGATTTACCGAAGTTTTATATGTAACATAGGTTAACATCTCAGTTCTGATAACTAATGAAACTATCCAACCTCACATACAAACTCCTTTCCTACAGACACATTCAGCTATCACTACCGTCCCTTACCAGCGAAGTATTTTATGAGTCACTAAAGAGAAGTCATAAAATTGTTGCAAAAACCACACACCTGAACAATTGCTTGCCTCTGCATTCTTCTCTGTTCTATTAGTGCTTCTTCATCCTCTTCCTCTACTTCGAAATCTTCGAGGCTTTAAAACAAAATTTCAAACATCTTTAGAGATTTCGAACTGTAACTCTTACATGTTGAAAACTGAAGCCTGAAAAACATAGGTCATCACCGAGACGGAGCGGAAGTCTTATGCTGTCACTCGTTTCCAAAGTGTGTCAAATGGCTGGTCTGTAACCCTAGTAAATAACTACCTCTGTCTCAATTTCCTTCTCAGCGACATTAACGGCACAAAAAAGACCTCTGAGCTTAAAAAGTCACCCCTGGTTCTCTACCACCTGACTGATGCTGTTGTACTTCTCTGACCTCGGTGTTCTCACCTGCACAGCAAGGGCAGACAAGCAAGCCGTTACTTTTTCGGGGACACTGCACCTTTTGAATGCTCATGACAACTACTGGTTCCTCCAGCATCAGCAACGCACATGCCAGCATTTGCAGATATTCTGAAGGAAGGTGTGGCTCGACCCCAAATATTGCCCCTACCTGCTTCCCCGTGCACCCTGCAAACACCCCTTCCTATCTTATGACTGCTCTCAGTGCAACCTGTTTGTAGCTCTTGACTGTTCACAGCAGAAATATAAGCTGCACTCTGACTAGATGAGCATCTCTACTGCAATCTCTACCCAACTTTCTTAAGCATCAAGCTTTAACCAAAGTTTCTAAGCCACTGCACTCTGGCTTTTTGGTATGGGTATTTAGGTTCATTTGAGAAGGGCCTTAGCTTGTGCATTATAGGAAACAATGATCCACGGTCTTCTGCCCCTAAAAGACAACCAAAAACGTCTTTAACACACTGCCAAAATATCCTCAGGGAGGCAAGTATTCCTCATGTTGACAGTTATCACACTAAATTATTTATTTTTGCCATATTCCATATAGACAACCAAGTTTGAAATTTAGAACTTTCTCCAGTATTTTACTGGTCACTGAAATGTCTATTTTCATATTACAAGAAGCACACTTGCCACTTGCTCGTGTCATATGTAAAGCACACAGCATGGAATATGAATTGAAAAACTGAGACTTTGAATCAGGATTTGTCTAACCATCTGTATAAACAAAAGGCTCCTAATGACACCACAGTCCAGTGCACTCTCCAGCGTGGGGGCCCCGACACACAGAAATCTACTATCTCTTGGCACAAACACGCCCAGTGACCACATAAAGATGCCTCTTAAAATCAGGACTAAATGACTAGATCCGCTTAGCACGCTCTGGTGGAAATAATTTTAAGATTTCCAGGCGAACACAGTTTTTGTGAGTGAGAGAAACGCAATTACAGGAACGCCCCCTTCTTACTTATCATCAGATGAAGACTCCTGCTCAGCTTTCATCCCTTCTGAGAGACTTCCTTTGAACTTGTCTTCCTTCACTTTGCTTCTGCTCCTCCGTCTACGGCCACCCCGAGACCGAGACCTCCTTCTCAGGCGTGACCTGCTCCTCCGGGCTCTGTCTCTATTTGAATGGGAAGCGGGGAGACACCATAATTAAAGTGAGGGCAGGGGCACAAGGGAGGCCTGCACTTTCTGTTCCATTTTTCTATAAACCCAAAGCTGCTTTTAAAAAATAGTATTTAAAGTTTTAAATTAAATAAGTCTAAGAAAGACCTGAATAATCATGTTAACTAAGATGACTGAAAAATAGCTGCTATTCTTACCAAGTTCCAAACTAAAAAACTGGTAATATTTTTTACAATATACACTTGAATGTAAGCTCTACACAATAAATAAAGATGATTTCGTCGTGTACTTCTTCTTCAGTGCTGGGGATGAACCCAGGGCAAGTGCTCCTCACTGAGCTGCATTCCAGCCCTCCGCATCCTCATGCACTGAAGTTGTGGTGCATAGAAAGGTACCCGGTTCAGACTCCTCAGGTAATGCAGAAAAATCAGGCTTTCTTCTGGACTCATCAGTTGAATTTCATCATTACTGAACATCAATTGTGTGTTCTCTAAGCTGTACACACTGCTAACTATGCTTAGATTTTTTTTCATTCTGTCATTAATTATGAAAATATATGAAGTTAAGAGTTTTAAAAACAGATTTTCTATGAAAAGTTAAGTTGAAACCTTAGGACAGAGAATACACAAGTGCTTATGAAGGTCTGGAGGAAGCGAGAGACCAACTATGTATGACGAGGCACAGGGATGTCCTCTGCCCTGACTGTGGCAATTATGGGACATGTGCCTGTAAACCTCAAAACTACACCCTAAAAGGCTGAGTTTTACCTCATGTCAGTCAGGTGTTTCAAGAAGCCCACATAAAAGATGCTGCTGTTAAGACATGGTGAAGACAGATGGGACAAAATCTTAGTCTAATGGCCTTCAGGCATTCTTATGCTGTGTCAAGGTGTTGGCCCGCTATGTGTGAAACACATACAGTGTGACGTTTATGTAGAAAAGATGTGGATCCACACAGAGAGGGCTGTGGTCTCAAAGCATCTACAAGGCCCCTGTACATGCCGGGCCTGACCACCAGGCCTGGCAGACCTCTTCTGAAACCTTGTACAATGATAAAATGACAGCAAAGGAACAACTGAGAAATTCATAGGCAAAGAGCACACATGTGATGGGAGGATACTTACAAGTCTATAAATGTGCACACTGGATGGAAGAGCAGCAACAGATGGAAACTGAGATTAGTATTAACACAACAGGAACAAACAGGAGTAAGCTGGTACGTGTCCTAAAGCCTCAGAAGGCCCAGGAACTGGGGAAACCACTTCCTCTCAAGAGGCATGGCGAATCTTTTGTTTCAGTAACACACACAGCCCACTGTAGCACGTGTGTTATGGGTTTGCCACCACTGCCCTAAAGGATGGAGGATGAGGTCAAATATCTGACTGAAAGCCACCAACTTGTTTAGTGCCACCCTCTCCACTCTGCTGAAAATGCCAAGCACTCTTCTCAGTGTGACAGACTACTTAAGGGTTATGTTCCTGAAAGACTGGAGCAAAATACTTAGTGGTACTGTACCAAAACCAGAACGACTGAGGAAAAGTTTACACTATGAAGAAAACGATAGAACTCTACTGGAAGCCACAGCACAGCAGACAGAATTCTAGGAAACCCACAGCCCAAGATAAGAGATCTACAGTCACTGATATGCTAAAGCCTCTTCCCAATTACTGTGAAGTGAGAGCCACAAGCTGACACCTTCTACAGTTCCAGAATGGAAGAAAGCTGCCATCCAGCTTTCTCAGTGCCTATTAAATCAGAAGAGGGGACAATAAAGGATCCCACTGTCCAAGGCCAAGTCCTCAAAGGAAAAGGTCAACAACTGGCAAAAGGATCCTGGAAAGAAACAAAGTAGGTAAGAAAAACTATAAAAAATGAAAGCCTGGCAAGGTAAACTTAGTATTTACTGAAACATAAAAACAAAAAGAATTTCTAAGAAAAAAATCAATGAAAGGGTAAGGCAGAATAAGAAAACCTAAAAGTAGAACAAAACAACAGAAAAGATGAGTAAGAAAAGAAGTAGAACAAGATTGAAGGTTCAATTTGAAAAAAACAGGAGAATATGGAAGAAAGCAAAAAAGAGACCAAACTTTCAGGAACAGAAAGCCATGCTACTGCTATAAAACAGCTTCTCCAACCCAGTGACCAGCAAAGTAAATATGGGGTGGGGGCCACAGCAGCAGGGGGAGAGCCACACACTGAGGGACATTTAATCAAGTTTACACACTACGGACATTTACTATTATCAGCAAAGAGGACAAAAAGGAAAAGAGTAAGTCTTTTAAAAATGTCCAGGAATCAGAACAGGAAACACTAGGCAATACTGAAAACTAAAAAAATCAATGGATTAATTTAAAACTTTTCAAAAGAGAATGACTTCACCTAGAATGGTCTTCCTTGCCAAATCAGCGAAGAATAAAAGGCATTTTTAGGAAGTGTAAGATTCCAAAAAAAATTAGACCTTCCATGTGATTTCCTCAGGAAGCTACTGAAGAGGAGTTCCCAGACAAGGGAGTAAATCACCGAAGCCCGCCACCGGCCACAGCACGTGGGGTCACAGCGCGGAGGAACTAGGAACAAGGGGCCGGCAGAGGGGAGCAGCAGCGGGAGGCTAGGTGCGCCAGCAGCCCCGAGACAGGAGGGGGCGCCCCGAGACAGGAGGGTGCGCCCCGAGACAGGAGGGGCGGCCCCTCGCCCCCCACGCAAGCAGCACACACGTGATGAGTTGGGCTCCCCTTGGACGCATACACCAACAGGATAAAATGCAACAGCGCAGACATATGGGTGAAGGCGTCCCTTTTATGAACGACCTAAGAACTGTACGGGCCCCAGATAAGCAGGTTTATGCCAGAGCTTCTCCAGGAAGAATCAGCACAAATAACCACAACTACAAAACGAGAAGGTCCTGGGCCGCGTACTCACCACCCTACGACCCTGCAAGTTGGGACAAAAAATCGTTTAGTATTAATTCTGATAAAAAAGGAAGCCCGAGAATCCAAAGGCAACACATGGAACTGGTGTCTACCTCCTCCGGGGAGACCTGCTTCTCCTCCGGGGAGACCTGCTGCGCCTGAGCGGGGAGCGGGACCGCCTTCTGATGGGAGAGCGACTTCTTCTTCGCGCTGGGGACCACCTACTGATGGGGCTGGCGTCCTTTGATCTTTCCCGCCTGCTGAGGAGGTCATCTCGAGGGCGTGCTCTAGAGGAGAAAAGCAAGCGACAAGAAACATCACACGCGATCATTTGTTCTGCATGTAAGAGAATTCCAAGGCAAGATGTACTAACAATGATAGTAAACACCGATTAACCCATTTCCCATCAAATTGTAAACTTAAGACAACCAGAGACATTCACAGTTTGAAGATTAAAAGGTATTGATACTAATTCTAATTCTACCGCTGATTCTAACTGCAGATAAACAACTCAAGCAGAAGTAGCCAAATGAGTAATATTCCATTTCCTCAGATTTTTTTCTACATCTACAGTTAAAAACTTTATTTTTAATTTAAATTAAGTATAGCAGTATCTTCTAAAATCATTAACCTCCACACTGAGCAAACAGCTCGTCTTCCTATTCAGAATCAACCTTTCCTCAGCCGCACAAAGGCCTTCCAGTGAGCTTCACTCTCTCAACCCGATGTCTTTATCACCCTCAGCACAGGCCTTTCTACAACTTAATTTTTAAAATAGGTTTTCAACATTTCTTAATGGTGCTTCATATTTGGATACGGCTATTCAATCTGCAGTTAGGACACCTTAAACAGTAGTACAGGTAAGTAAGTAAGTAGTACTCTTTTCACAAACTGGTTAAAACTTGGGAACAGAGGATAAAATGAAGAGTATACAAGGGAGGGGTAAGTGTTACTTGCTTAAATGCAATGAAAATAAAAATGCTTAACCTCAACTGTGACCTGAAGTACTTAAAATGTTTTTTAGAGTAGCCACATGGTATCACAAGGTATCTTGCTTAAAGAGAGTTCCGTGGAAAACAGTAGCCCACACAGCAATGGAAGCACAAGGTGGTCTATCTTGCCTGGAAGGAAATTTGGTCATACTTTTCCAAAATGTGACTATGCATATAGCAGGGCAGTTTGCAAGTCTGCCTTTATACGGCCACTTTACAGAGGGCCTACACCAAAAAGCAATAAGCATCTCTGCATACAATACTGAAAACCTAAAATGAATCTAAATTTTCATCAGTTCAACAAAGGAATGATTAATCATGGTAGAGCTGTGAAATACCCTTTGCTTTTAAACTTAGATGGAGAAACATGTAATTTACTTCTTTATTATTTAATTAGAAAACCTTTTTTGGCTTCAAATATTCAGGTCCAATATTTAATAAGCTCAAAATTTGTCTTCAAACTGAAAGATGACCAAGATAATTACAAAACACTTTTATCAAGAAGCATTAACAACTGCTTTAATGCAGACAGCTAAAGGAAAAGAGGTGTTTTCATCCAAATGTGATTTAGAAGAGTAAAAGCAAGTATCTCTTTAGAATACTTTGGAAACAGTGTTGCAATTTCTGAGAATGTAACAATTTAAACTTCAAAGTGTATTTATAAAGTATACAATAAAAATCTCATGTATATAGTAAATGACTAAGAATTCATAACGTTTTATGAGCCAACAGTCCTTAATTTTTTTTTTTTTTTGAGATAGGGGTCTTATTATGTAGTTTAGGCGGGCCTTGAACTCACTATGTAGCACAGGCTGATCTCAAACTTGTATGACCCACCTTCCTCAGCTTTCCAAGTGTGGGGATTGTAGGTATACGCCATCACACCCAGCCTGACATTCTTTTAAAAAGGAAAACTTGGCCAATAATTCCAAAACACACCATTACTCAATATATAGAAGATATTATTATATCAATTTCTAAAATGGTTTAGAATAATTTGACTCTTAAACAACCCTCCTTCCACCTCCCTAAAAAAATTCAGTTCTATGATCTTATATAAATCCCTAACTTCTCTGACTATACCACTTGAGAGTCGGGAGTGAACGTGACCCATCACCTTGTGAGTTACGGAAACACTGGGATACTTATCAGTCAACAAGGTCTGGAGCATATCACTGGCGGTGCAAGATACCCAGTGGGGCAGCAGTGCACCGTTGTGCAAGTGTTAAGCCACCCGGATCTGACCCAGCATATGAAACCAAGAACTTGAAAGGAAAAATAATTCTGTCATTAAGCTCAGTATCTTTAAAACATTCATAAGCGCAAATGTTTACTTAACTGATGAATTGCATTTAAAATGATCAAACTTATAACTTCATTTTTCACTGTTCTCAGGTCCTATTTTTCCCATTGGAATATGGTACATTGGTAAAAAGTATTAATATCTTGTAAACAAGTTACCTTGGAGAAGAAAGTCGTCTCCTCTCTGGCTCCCTACGTTTTCTTTCTAAAGATCGGCTCTTGGCTCTTCTACCCGGAGACAGAGTTCGAGAAGGTGATTTGCTCTGCTTAGATCTTCTATCATTCAAGAGCGGAGATCTACTTCTCCTGGATTTCTCACGCTGTTTTGGAGACAGGCTCCTTCTCTTAGGACTGCGACCAGGTCTTCTACTAGGTGATCTATTTTCTTTCCCAGAGGAAGCATCTTTAGAGGGAGATTTAATGGGCTTCTTCTCCTTATCAACTTCAGACCTCTTTAATTTTCTGTCTTTGGACCGTGACCTTCTGTCTTTGGATTTACCTCGTAAGTCAACTGGGGATCTGGACTTTTTACCCCGATCTCGACTTCTACTTTCATTTATAACTGGGGACTTTTTCCTATCTCTTGTCTTATTCTTATCTTCAATTTTAACCTTCTCATCAGTAGGAGATCTGGCCTTGCCAATTTTCTCCTGAGATCGCCTCCTAAGGGCAGGGGACTTCGACTTCCTTGCTTGGTCTTGAGACTTACTTCTTTTGGAGGGACTTTTGGACTTCTTCCTCTCCTTTGATTTGCTCCTCGTTGTTTTCTCTTTAATTATTTCAATACCTCCCTTACTTTTCTTTTTATCCGACCTATGTCTAGTCCGTTCTTTGGATCCGCTTTTACTTCGTTTTTTTGTACTATTTTTATTTTCCACAACTTCAAGTTTCCCCTTTGTACTTGAAGATCTAGTACTGGACCTATTCCCATTTCTTGCCTTTTCATGAATCTCCCCTTCTTCTTCAGAGCCAGACTCATAACCTTGTAAAATGAGTCCCATCCCAGATTGGACCTTTCCTTCCATTAGCTCGTTATCCAGTTCAGCTTTAATCAAAGCCCTCTGTTTCTCCAGGTCTTCCAGCAAAGCTAAATCATCAAGTTTAGTTCTTTTTGCTGGAGACATACCTTCTTTGTCAGAAGCATCAATAATTTCTTTTCTTTTGTGTTTCTTATGTTTATGCTTATGCTTATGTTTTTTATCCTTGTCTTCTTCTGAGGAATGTTTATGCTTCTTGTGTTTACTTCTGTGTTTATGTTTCTTTTTTTTGTGACGACTGTGTTTATTTTGAGATTGGTCTTCTGATACTTCTCCATTTTCTTCATTTATACTTTTTTCAGAATTATCAGCATCTTCCATCCTATAAATGTACAAAACAACTTTAAAACTACAGTATTTATCCAGTTCAAGTTACAACAAAATTAACAGTAAAGAAAATTTTCATGTAATACATTGAGCCAATCACTAAACAATATTTAGAAACACCTTCAGATATTTTATTTTTAAAAAATTGTGCCAAGAATTGAACTGGGTGGTGACGTTAACTTGAATTTGTTTCTAATGGTTGAACTTATTAATCATTAGAGGGATAACTGTAAGGTAAGGTTTAAACAATTACTTAACCAAAAAAAGGGACTGTAACCAGACACAGTAAAATCTTAGTACTGATTCAGTAAGTCACTCAGTAATTTGTTTCTTTTTAAGCCTGTAATTCTCATATATATATTTAAGACTTTTTTTTTCAGAAAACATTAACACTGGCATAAATGGGAGACTAATCTCCTTTTCCATCTGAATTCAGAATACTTGAGGACAACAAATCTAGCAGGTCACTTGTTTTGAGCATATCTGACCTAACACCCATCTTCCACCCCGAAGTCTCTAGAGCCAACACTGAGCTATGTCCAAAATATGTGCACAGGGAGTGGAGGATGGCGATGTTGCAAACCTCCAGGATTAAAATTTAGGATAAATCAGAGAAAGGATACTTGTATGTCAACAACAGTCTAATACTAGCAATTTTGTATGGCTCAACTCAACAATTGTTCACCAAATTTTACCCTTCTGAATTACAAATGGAAAACTCAATTCCCAAAATATCTTCATACCAATAGTACTATGCAAAAACAAAACCAGTATAAGGGAGATTCTATGCTTAACTCTTTGGATTATGTTGAGTTAAACAGTTTATGGCTCTACATTTAGCAAGCCAGGTTATCATCCCAGGTTAATAAATACAGGCTCAATATCATTACAGATACTTCTTGACTTATGAGGGGTTATGTTACAGTAAGTCCATTGTAAACGAAAAATATTTTAAGTATAAAATATATTTAATATGTCAAACCTGGCAAATATCACAGGTTAGCAATACAGCTTGCTTGGACTTTTCCCTTTAAAGTCACCCTATAACACAGCATCATAACTAACTTAACAGCCAAATTTTATTTCTTTATCATTATTATTCTTTTTTTACTAGGAGTCAAACTCAGGACCTTGTGCTTGCCAGGCAGGCACTGTGCCACTGAGCTATATTCCTGGCCCCAAATTTTACAGTGGACTCTGTTCCCAGTATCAAAAAACAAAAAAACACACAAAAAAAGAAAAGTGGACTATGGTCAACATACTGTTTTTGGAAAATATGGATCAAATGATGTATTTACATACTCTAATAAGCTCACTACAGCACCTACTACAAAGAGTTCCTTGGAGGTCTGTCAAACTATCCACTGACCTTAAATGTTTTTTAAAATCACTTATCACTGTAGGCATTAAGCCAGGTGACAGGAAAAGAGTGCACACGATCAGTATCTACCTCCTTCAAGGAAATGACAGTCCAGCAGACAAGTCACATAACACAACTATAAAACCCTGGAGAAGAACATGACAAAGACAGGAGCAGAGACACTTAAAGGTCGTTTGAACTCATCTTGAGTGGTTAGGAAGTTATTTTGTAGATCACAGGAAACACCCAACCTACCTTTAAAGCAGGGACGCTGGGGGAAGAGATGTTTATTGAGAAGTGCAAATTAAAAAATAAAAGTTGAGTGACACGGTCCTAAAGAATGAGCAAAGAATTCTAAAAAGGCAAAAGGGGCATTTCTGAGCTAAAAAGCAGGTGACAAAGATTAGGGTTGTACACAGCAAAATGTAGCAGGGCACCAAACTTGTGGGAAAAGCGGTTCTAACAGAGGCTGAAACCCTGAGTGGACCAACTCCAGCAGGTGATGAGATTCAGTGATTCTGGAAATGAGTGGCTCACTGAGGTGGCAGAGGCCCAGGAACTGCAAGGTTTGATTGCTGGCTGGGTTCTCTACAGGGGCACAGCCATTACTAAAGATTATGGCAGGGGCTAGGGTGCGGTGTTTAGTTCTCTAGCCAGGTCTCAGTCTTCAATAAACATGGCACGCCATGTGGGGCAATGGAGGTCTGCTTGAGAAATTAGCTGACAGTAGGAGTGAAGGAAGGGGAGGAAGGAACACACAGCCAGTACATGACATGAAACACAAACTCTGATTTTGTTCATCTTCGCTTCCACTATCATGCAGTATGAGAAAGGATAAAGTATTGGAGGAGCAGAGGAAGCTGTGTCCTCTGGTGAGAATCATGGTTTGGACCAGGCCCACTTCTGTCCAATGGAGTGTAAGAAGAAAGAATAGCAATTTTATAGAACAAAACCAAGCCCCCCCTCTGCTTATATGCTGTGGAGGGAAACAGAATCACACAGATTTAAGGAGAGGATCCAGACACCGCAACTTTGCTCCCGATATTGTATAAAGCAACCACATCCCTTTCCTGAATACCCTACCCTGTAATTCAGAAGACTGGACACATGTCTTTTTTTCCTGATTCTTGATTTACTGAGGGTGCTTTTTTAACAACTGAATATAAAATGTAAGGCCCAAAGCACAAAATTCTACTCACTAAGGTATAAGTCAAACTACCTCCTATACATTCTCCAAGTGACCTCAAAACTAAGGATAGCTGAATGGTTAAACAGTCTCCAAGCTGCTTGGGTGCGAGGCTTAGGAGTGTAAGCCCTCTGGATCCTAGGTTATCTCACGCACAGATGGGGAAAATAAAGAGTATCTACCTAGAAGGCTGCTGTGAAGTTTGCACAGATTAACAGATGCTAAATGCTTACAACAGCGACATGAACTAAGTGCCCCAAAAGGTAAGCTGTTACTATACAGACACTAGGGAACTGTATCTTCTTATAGACCACTGTGCAGCTGACAAGGAGTTACTCAGAATGGTATTTTAAGGAACTCTGCCAAAAAGCATGGATTCTGGAGTCAAACACCTGGCTCAAAATGCTGCCTCCAACATGACAGCTCTTGTAACCTCAGGCAAGCTCTTAGTGCTCTCAGAATCGGGATTTGCATCAGGACGCCCAGCATCTCTGGTAAGAGTCATCTGTGTGAGTGACCTCAGTTTCTACAGCAGCTTGTCGAGTATTGCTACGAATAACTAGGCTCCTGACAAGACTGCTCTATGCCAACCACAATAATCCTAGGGTTCTCCCATACAGAGCTACACGAAGGCAAACCTTCTGTCTCCTCAAAAGAATAGCACTTGCCTACCGTTGCACAAGTCTGATTCTAGCACCAGCATCCAGAAAGAGTGAGAGCAAGAGAGATTGGTTTGTTCTGGCCTGAAGGTGTAGCCAGTGGTCAGCCACTTGCTAGTATGATGCCCTGGGTTCTACTCCTATTGCTGAGGGAGAAAGCATGGTCTTGTACGCAGGAAAACAAGTATGTACAAGCCTATGCAAAGGCTGATGAGCTAGATTCATCATCAACAACTTTTTCCTAAAACTTGAGAAAAATGATCCTTGTTAAAAACAAGGGAACTGTTGGTCCTATTGGCCAGTGTCCATTGAGAATACAGGCTGTACATATAGTCCATACATAAAAATGTACACTTTATATTTACATCTTACAACTTATCCTCACACACCTGGCAAGTAGATGTGCATACCTACCCATCTATAGCAGGTTTATCATAAAACAGGTATTTATTGAGAACCTACTAAATCTGGCTAACAGTTTTTGAGTGGTATGATTTGGAAACAAAGTTGAATTTGAAGGGCAGACAGTATCAGGATAATTAGCAGTAACTTCATTTGTTTCAAGTCTTAGCCTTTAAACAACCTAGGTCTGGGCACAGTGAAAACTTATGGAACAACCTCAAAAAACCCAGAATGACCAACTACCAACCACTGGAGTTATTTTAGTTATACCTTTCATATTTTTTTTTTAAATAACAGTAAAAAAATTATTTGGAAAGCACTCAATTTATGCTTTGGGGACACATAACTCATTAAATTTGTGCATGAATGGGAATTTTCAAGCTAAACAATTCTTTAAAGTGTTTTTAATGGTGAACTAAGTGAATGCCACTGATTCTTTACAAAGGAAGTAATGAAGCATGTTTCTGACAAATCACAATACTTTCAATGCAGAATTAATGTAGATGTAAGTTAGAATGCAAGGTCTTGTGTTCCATCCCTAGCACCCCCCCACACTATATTTACAGAACATTGGCAGTAAGTAAAAATAGTTTGAATCTTTCAACCCCAATTCAAAAGGAGTTACAATGTATAGTTAAAGCCAGACAGGACAATAGCTAGGAGCAGTGCTTTAGGACCAGACTGCCATTTTTTAAATGAGTCCTTTATTTAGCGTGACCTCAGGCAAATTACTATTACTCTGTAAATCAGTTTCATCATCTGTAAAATACACAAAACATTACAGTATCTGTCTACTTAGGGCTGGTACACAAACTATTATTTGTTCAGTGTTTTGAAGAGTACCTGATCCTCAATAAATGCAAGTAAGTTCAAAAAGGTTTAACTAAAGAGCCTGATGGGTAAAAGCTACTAAAGTCTTTGGGGAGCTTAAGAACGAGTTTTTTAAGTAGTTATTCCTTCTAAAATTTCTCCTTGAATAAATTCCATAACCTTAAAACTAATCAGTGTCCTCACTATGATCAGAGTGCACAGAATGTGCTTTCGTAACACTGTGATTTTCTTTGTTAACCATTTTCAAATTAGTCAAAGTAGGGCAAATACAAACCAAATATTCTTTCCACACCAAGAGTTCCTGGGTAAGGAAGGGGAGATGAGAGACTATTTCAGCGTCATAGTGCAGGGCCTACACAAATGCATAACTATAATCAAATCTGGTATTATTTGGATATGTAAGTGAAACATGACTAACCCACTCTCACGCAAACGGGCTCTGAACTGTTCCTACAGTCAAATGAATGGACAGAATTGAATGAAATTCTCAGATTACCAGAAAATTCAGCCGTGTATTATCCTATCTATACTGCATAGGATAAATACCGCAACTATGCTACACATTGAACTTGGTGAGAAACAAGATGCTCAGTCTGGCTAAAACCTTAGAATCCCTGAGTTCTCTTCTAATTGTGAAATTAATAACGCAACTTTCAAATTCTCTTAATTAAAAAAGGGCATAATTTCTAGCTAAGAAGCCAGAACTGTATGCAAAGCAATGAGCTATCAAGTTGTCTGGTGGCAAAGATTTTTCCTATCTCTCTGTCACAAGTCGCTGTGAGACTGTTATCTCATCTTCTTTTTGCTACGGGAATATTGTTTTAAAATCCACACTCTTTTAGGTTCTTATTTGAATTTTCCTACCATAAATACACATACACACAAAACAGAGCTTTTAGTTAAGCAACCGTTACCTTTGCTTATACAGTATGTGCTCACTTGGCCGCATGGAATCCTACACTAGTTTAATTACAGATATAAAGCAGCTTAACTTGGGAAGCAGCTACCAATTTTCACCCTTATTCCACTCGTTTTCCTAAAAAAAGAGCTACGAACTCAGCCAGGAAAAAAAAAGCCAGGCCTAAAATCCAAGGCTTCTGTTACTTTGCTTCAACTTTGCTCGTTGGAGAAAAAGATGCCAACAGGCAGAGGGGAAACACCGGGTGGGTGCTGGAGTAAAGTGCAGGCGGGGAGGTGAAGCACCGACTGGCCGCAGGTTACTTCTGGGACGATCGGAGTGACCCTGGATCCTCTTCTCCGCTCTGAGGTTCTCAAGCGGCCCCCAGAGAGTAGTAGGACGCCCGGAGTGCCGGATGCGGAAGGCAGGACTCAAGGCTCGCCCGAGGTGGCTGCTGCCCCCGGGTCCCCACCCCGCCGCCGCCAGCTCTCCCGGGCCCCGCAGGAGCAGGAAGCGGCGACCTCGGCGCCTGCAGCTGCCGCGCACCAGACCTGTAGAGGCCGCTGGCGCCCGCGCCTCCCGAGCAACGCGGCGCGCAGGCCGGGCCCGGGGACAGCGAGGATCCAAGGCCCGCTCCCCACGCCTCCCAACCACTACGCAGCGCGCGGGGAGACGCAAAGTTTGGGTCCCACCGTTAGGCCCGAACTTTCCCGCCCGTCCGTGCAGTTTCCACCGTTTCCCACCCGCCGGGCCCCCAAACTCCGGCCCACCGGCAGAGACGACTTACTCCGGCTGTTCCCGCAGCGCCTGGGTCTCCGCGGCGGCCATCTTGAACTTCCTGACTTCGAGGCAGCGGCAGCGGCGGCAGCTCCCCGGACGGTAGAACCTAGTGGAAGTGGAGGAAGAAGGCAAAGGAGCCGTCGCGCATGTGCACAGCACACTGGCAAAGTGGTGGTCTGAGTCCGCGCTAAGAATCCGGAAGTAAAACCTTATTTCCGGGGGCGGGACGCAGAGGGTCGTGACGTAACTTCCCGTACGATGGGCGTTGCCTGGAGATTCTAATAGCGAGCGTCCCGCCTAGTTTGAGGTTTGGAGATTGTTTAGCGTTTAAACGGGTGGTGGTGGTTCACGCCTGTAATCTCCTTGGAGGCTGAGGCCTGCGATCTCCACGAGTTCGAGGCTAGCCTGGGCTATATAGTGAACTCAAGGCCATCCTGAACTACACAGCGAGACCTTGTTTCAAAAAAAGAAAAAACAGAATTGAGCATTTAAGAAGAAAAGGGGAAAAAAAAATCGAGCACTTAAAGATAATGAAGCTTGACAAGGAGGGCAGCAAAGGCAAGGAATATCCACACTGTGCAGTTTCGAGGGCGAGTTCGCTATGGAGGGCTTGTCACAATTTAGTGGAAAATTGACGCTCCTGTTCCACTCTTGCTGATTGGTTCGTGGAGAGCCTATTTAATTTCTTGCACTGGGATGTTAATTATCTACGGGTTCCTTCTGGTCTACTGCTTTTTATAGTAAGTTTTACCGGAAGATTGCGCATTGTGGAAAGGAGTAAATTTGGGGGGGGGGGGGAACAGGCACTCAAATTGCTTAGGTTTTATGTCAGATTGCAACTGAAGCCAAGTGAAGACTTGCAAAAAGCAAGTTTGATTTTTTTTTTTTTTTTTTTTTGCGGTACTGGGGATCGAACTCAGGACCCTGCGCTTGCTAGGCAGGCGCTTATTTCACTGAGCTATATCCCCAGCCCCCATTAAAAAAGCAAGTTTGAAAAGAGCATAGTAAGCTATGTTGGTGGCACACGCCTGTAACCCCAGCACTAGGGGCTGAGGCAAGAGGATTACAAGTTTGAGCTGGGTGGGCAATTTAGCAATTTGGTAAGACCCTATCTCAAAAAGGGGGCTGAGGTGTAGCTCGGAGCGAAGTCCTTAAGTTCAATCCTCCGCCAAAAAATCCCCAAAAATACTGCTGGCAAAAGTTCACTTAAAATCCTCCCAAATGCACTTGCACAGTATTCCTAGTTTAGAAAGTGAAATGGGAAGTCGTCTTCAGGAACTACTCAAAACTATTGTTGCTGTTGTAGTTTTGGGAGAGTGGGGTTTCTTGAAGGCGGAGTTAAACAAAACGACTTCATCAGTTTAATCCTTAACCAAACATCAACAAAAGTGATGAACATAGGCCCCACCTTTCATTTTGTGGCTCTAACCCCACCTGGGAACCTTGGTACCGGAACGTCGTATCAGGGAGGAGCAGCCCTGGGGTCCGGTGCGGAAGTGACAGCTCGGAAGCCGAGCTGCCCCCGGAAGTCTAGGAGGCGCGCGCGCCCCTGCGTCCACAGGACTGCGAGGCCCGGTCCCCGCCCGGAAGCCCAGCCCTAGTTGGGGCGGCTCTCTGCGTGCTGCCTGCCGGCCCGCCTAGCCAGGGCGTCTGCGGCCGGTTCCCCGCTCCCACCCCGCCCTCCTCAGTCCTGAGCGTTGCGCTCCCAGAGAGACCGTTCCCGGAGCTATATGTCTGGCGGGGAGCAAGTAAAGGCCAGAGCCCGGCCCGCGTCGCCGCTCCGCCAGTCCCTGCGTTCCTATCGGACGCCGCGAGGCGCGAAGCCGAGGTCCTCAGGTTTGAGAATGGAGACCACGGGAGCCTGGCCCCCGGCGCCCCGCCACCTACAAGCAGTACAGAAACTTTACTGGTCCGGAGATAAGGTTTTTGGGAACAAACGCACACTTTTGAAACGCCTCGATATCTAAAAATACCGTTTTATAGGCATTATTCCCGACAAGTTACACGTTCCAGAAATATTTAATATTAAAATTTTGTCCCTCCCCTGGGAAGGAATTAAAATTGGACCTTCTAAAGCGATACTGCTAGCATCGGCCTCATTAAGCTCTCAGTAGACTCCTTGTAACGTAGACTATAAACAGAAACGCGGATCAAAATCATTTGAAGAAACATTGGCCAGGTAGTATCCAGATTTCAAAAATGTACATAGATTACTTTACCATTACTCTCCCGGTTGTGGTGGTGCACGCCAGTAATTCCAGCGCTCGGGGCTGAGGCAGGAGCATCACCACAGGTTCGAGACCAGCCTGAATTACAAAGTGACCTTGAGACTCAAAAGGGGGTGAGGAGGAGGATAAAAAAGATGTAGAGTTGAAATTTGGGGAAAATAATACAGTTTTTTTTTTTTTTACAATACATAAATGTTGCCCTTTATTCCATGAAAGTATAGTTCATTTGTTTTCTTTGTTCTGAAACAATTGTAGTACATTTAAGAAAATCAGCCAAATGAAAAAGAACAAGCCACCCTTCATTACACTGAACTCAGCTTAATTTGTTGGCTTGCTTTGGCCTTTTTCCATACAAAACATTAAATTTTCGCATTCTCATATGCAGACCATGATTGTTAGCTTTTTATTGTAACGTCTCAACTATTTTCACAATAGTAGTTTCAGTAAACTTTATAACTGCATTGTATCCTTTCATTAATAGATGTGCAGGGCTGGAGGTACAGCTCAGTGGGCTAAGTGCTTGCCGCTGAGCACTAGGGCCCTGAGTTCGATCCCCAGTCCCGGAAAAAAAAAAAAAAAAGATGTGCAGATTGTTTCAAATTTTACACTATTGTATGCAAGTTTTGGGCTCTCCTTTGTCACCTGTATGTGGTTTTTTTTTAAAATACAGGATTGTATTATAAATCTAGTTAATAATCTGCTAAAGATAGCAGAATCCAGTGTGGGTTAGGGGAGCAAAGCATAAAGCTGGAAAGGTTGTGTGTAGGGTTTGGATTTCATTCAAAATCTACTGGAAAGAATAAGTTGAGTGTGAGGAGCGGCATGATTTAATTTGTTACAAGGTTTACTTGGCTGCTTTGTGGAGCCAGACTGAAGGGTGGCTGGGGCCTGGGGAAGACAAGAAACGCAGTTAGGAGACTCTGTAATCAAGGGAAAGGCAGTGATGGCTTAGACCAGTGTGTAAGAGGAGAAAAGTGATTGGGTGCTGATGCATTTTGAAGAGAGGTTATAAGCGTCCCCGATTCACTGTCAGGGGAGTGCTAGAGAAAGCCCCTGAAGTTTCTGGCTTGAACAATTGAACTGATGAAGTTGCCTCTTAACAGAGATAGAGGAGGAGCAACTTTCAGATGGGAGAACTGAGTTCTCTAGGCATGTTACAGCTTGCAGAATCCCTGAGGTGTCTGGTTGATTGGGTCTTAAGGACTTCAACCACTGCTCTCGAGGTGTCTACTGGTCATTGTTTTAAAAAGGTTTTGCTATATATTGAGTACTTTTGTTAGGTACATGCATGCTTGTAAGTTATGTGTTCCTAGTGGGTTGATTCTTTTATTGTTGTAAAACACTGCTATCTTCCTCAAGTAACTTTATTTAAAACCTGCTTTGTCTAATAGTAGTACAGCCACTTTGGCTTTCTTGCAGTTGCTGTTCACATAATTCACACTGTTGAAACCACAGTGTTTCTCCCTTAGGCATCATGTTGTTGGATTTGTAATCTGTGCCTTTTATGTCACCCAATCATATTTTATCGATTGTTATTTATACAGTTGGACTCTGTGTGCCCTCTGATTTCTGTTTTCTCTGTGTCTGTAAGTCTTTTTAGTTCTGTTAACCTCTTTCACTCCTTCATTTTGTACCCAGTAATGCTTTTCTAATGTAGTATTTTAATTTTGTTCGTGACTTTCTATAATTCTCTTCTCACCCTCCTTTTTGGTTGTAATTAGAGCTCATGAGGCACTTCTTAATTTGCTAGAATCAGCTTTAGTTTATACTGACTTAATTCCAGTGAGATACAGAAACCTTACTCCAACACAGTTTTATTGTATTTCCCTGATTTGGGGGACCAAAGAATACATTTATTACTTTATGCCTTTTAAAGAAGATGGAAGAACAAAAGAAAACAACTACATATTTATAGCTTTCCTTGAGGTAACCTTAGTTATCTTTTCTGATTGTCTTCACTTCTTGTGGATTCAAGGTTTTTTGTTTTTTGTTTTTTTTATTAAAGAGAGGTACAGCTAAGGTCTGCTCTTGTGGCAAATTGCCAAGCATGGCAATTTACATTTGCAAGGCAGGGCAGCATCCACTTCACCAACACTTTTGCATTTGCCTCCACCTCTGCCACCACCACACCACCTCCTCCTAGAGCTGGGTAACCCTGATTCTCGGTTGCTTTTTTGGATTTCACATAGGAGTGAGATCATGTGCTATTCGCCTTTCTGTGTCTGGCTTATTTGTGACACTTCATGTCTTCTAGGTTCATCGTATTACCACAGGTGACAAGGTTTCTTTCTCGGGGCCAATACCCTTGTGTGTACACGTACGTTTTCTTCATCCATCCGTGTGTTGGTGGGCACTTGGGTTGACTTCTCATCTTAGCTGCTGTGAGTCCTGCTGCAGTGAACACGGAAGTTCTCTTTGATACACTGATTTTATTTCCTTTGAATATATGCCCAGAAGTGAGATGGGTGGATTATAAGGTAGTTCTCTTTTTAATTTGTTGAGGAACTGCCGAATGCTTTTCTACAGTGGCCGTCCGGTTTTACATTTCCACCAGCACTGTGAAAGCGTTACCTCACCAACACCAGTGTTTCCCTTTTTGGTATTAGCCATCCACTCAGGTATGAGGTGCTCCCTCTCTGTGGATTTGAGTAACATGAGCACCTTTTCATATACCTTTTGGTTATTTATATGTCCTCTTTGGGAAAACATCCATTTGGGTCCCTGCTCTTTTTTTTTTTTTTTTTTTTTCTGGAGACAGAGTCTTGCTGTATAGTTCAGGCTGGCCTTGAACTCCTTGTGTATTCCAGGCTGGCCTTGAACTCACAGGATCCTCCTGTCCCAGCCTCAGGAGTGCTGGCATTACTTAAAGTGTGCACTACCACGCCCTGCTATCACTTTTAGGGTAGGGCTGAGTATGAGGTCCTCAGGTCATTTTCTGGGGCTCTAGAAAGGAACTAAGGTATTTCTCATGTGACCCCTGGCTCTGGAGAGGGTAGTTAGAAGGGAGTGGGCCTGGCCCCTCCCTTGTGGGGCTCATGCCTCCTATGTGTGTGGGCCTTTTGCTTTTGGACTTCTCAACCTCTAGAACTGTAAGAACCAAGTCTTTGTTACCTGCAAATTACCCAAGGTGTGGAATGCTGTTGTAGCAGCAGCACAAACTGGACCAAGACAGCTGCTAACCTTAAACCATGTTATCTAAGATTTAAGCAGTTCCTCTTACAGCCAACAAGCTAAACCAGGCATTCATATGTGAAGCCATGTTCTTAACTGACTTTGCTATTTTCAGTCCCTTCCAGAACCAGTGAGAGTGGTTCCTAAGGTCTGAGGGAAACTAAATCCTTAAAAATCATTGAAGTACCTGAAAAGTTTTAAAAAACCAGCCGAAACACAGTTGCTCCTACAGTCTCACAACTTCTGACACAAGACGTGCGTGGACATGTGGGTTCCTCAGTAGACACTGGCTCACGTCCTCCGACTCAGTCCCTGTCTGTCGGGACAACACTGGCTCTCAAGGTCCAGGGTTCATTCCTCAGAACCCTCTGCTGCCAGGCACAAGGCCCAGGTTGTTTGACCTGTACTTTCCGCAGATTCTGTTAGTTTGCTGGAGTGGCTCACAGAACTCCAGGGGACATGGGTTTATTATAGAGGACATTATATAGGCTACAGAGGAAGAGATGCTTAGGGAGAGGTATGTGGGAAGCAGTGTTGAAGTTGGTGTGTGTGTGTTTGGCTGGCTGGATCTCTGATCATGTATAGCATGATTAGAACATGGCAACTACAGAGGTGTGACCAGACAGGAAGCGGTTACAATAGTAATGGACTAGGGAGACCCAGCCTCTGCAGTATTCTTTCTTCCCAAGTATGGGGCAGTCCCCTTGTGAAATGGGGGTCTTGTGACCCACTAGACAAGATATTACAGCAGTGTTAGCTGGTGGAGACAAACTGAGCAGTACTCAGAAGTGGAGGAAACTGAACTTTATTATGCTGGCAGGCACAGAGGAGTTCAGCACCCCAAAGTCTGAGCCCCAAGTCTAGGGTAGGAGAGCTGTCATGTAGGGCTTGTGGCGGGAAAAGGCAAGCAGAACAAAGGCAGTTAGTTATGCAGAGGTGACAGGTTTACAGCTCTGCACATCCAGGTGGCCTTGGCTGGGTCGGGAGGGAGGCAGCAGGATGTTGCGAAGCTGTTTGACGTTATAGCGCCAAGGTGCAGCTGGTATGGGCAAGGCAACAAAGGGGGTGGGGTGCAGTCTGGTAATGGGGAATGTCTGGGTTGAAAAGTTCAGTTTTCCTCACCAAAGGTAGGTCAAAGAATTTATGGCCAGCTGCAAGCCAGAAAGGCAGGTGTGAACAGGAGTCTCTATGACCCACTGCCTTGGGAAGGGAGTTATGGGCCAGGAACTATGGACAGAATCCAAAAAGTATATATCATAAGTGCTTTTATTTATGAGTTATAGCTATTGATGTGGTTGTAACAGAGATTAAAATGGAAAAAATTTTAAATGTTTACTGGTTCATTTAGAAGATAAACAGTAAACCTATTATTCATGTAAATTACATTTTTTTATGAACAAATTTGTTTTTCACTGTGTGCCTCTATATTCTAAAAGTATACAGCTGTCTATCTAGGATGGAGTATATATTTGGGAAATGTTTTCTGGTCCTTTTCTGTGTGTGTGGTGAAGAAGTGTTTTCTGAATGAATATATGTTTTTTTAAATTCTAAGTATGTAGACATCCATGTCTTTTGCTAACATGTTGTAGTTTTTCTCATCTCCGGAATACAGTGTCTGCCACCTACAACTTAAGTTTGTTCTGGCTCTTGGTTTGTAGAAGTGTCAGCCTGTAGTCACTGGCTCGAAGGCGAGGGAGAGGAAAGTAGTAGAAGAGAGCTGCTTATGGCTTGAGAGAGGAAGCAGAGAGAAAAGGGAGGTGCATCCTCCCAGGCCACACCCATGGTGACCCCCTCTTTCCACCAGACTCTACCTCTGGATGGTGAGACAGCTGCCTGTCCCCACAGTGCAGTCACCACGCCAAAGTCCTCCTCTAAGCACATGAGGCTTTGCGGGACACTTCAGCTCTAAGCCATAACAGTTACCTATTTCACTTTTATACAATTTGCTTTGGAAAACAGATTGTTTTTCCCTCACTAAGTGATGCATCAGTTCCTAAATATGAGACTGGGGAAAGTAGCCTTTCGTTAGCCCTTGGCACACAGAGATTGGACAGTCCGGGCCCCTTGGTGCAGTGTCAGCCATGACTGTGGGCACGCTGGCGGCAGCTTGGTTTCGGGTTTAGGTGTCAGACTCGGCAAGGGTCAGGCCCAGGCCCTGCCAGGACTACTATAAGAGGAAGCAGCATTGCCCAGGGTGACCCCAGGGCAGCAGTGGAAGGGGTATAGAATGAAAGCACAGGAAAGAGAAAGCTCCACTAGGGGACTCGGAGTACAGAGTGTTTCCATAAGCTGTCTGCGGGAACGTGGTCAGAGGGACTGATGTACCATCCATTCAACAGCCACAGTCACTAGGTGTGAGTGTCTAGTATGGAGCTCCTCACTTGTCTCCTGCCCGGTCTCTGGGGCTCTTCCTCCTGTGTTCACTCAAGACTTAGCCCGAGCCTCTTTCTTTTCCCTGTGTGCTCTCCAAGTGCTCCTATCCATTTCCATTATTTTGTGAGCTACATGCTGACTGCCCAACACATTACTTGGGTGTCTCCCCTTCCATCACACATGTTGCAAGCTGAGTGGGCCCTCTTCCCACTACACTGGCTGCTCTGTCTTCACTGTCTTAGTACCTGGCTTTTACTCACCAGGTGCTCAAACCACTCTCCATGTTCCCACCACCAAGCTCTTAATTTCTCCACTGCAGTATGTATACAATTCAATCTATTTTTCTAATTCATGGCCACTAGCTTAACCAAAGCTCTGTCTTGCTGAAACTCCTGAAATCACCTCTTTTATGACCTTTCTATTTCTGATTTTTCCCTGTGTTAGGGTTTGTGTCTGCATGTCCCCCCAAATCCTCATGCACTTATGGGGCGGGCTTTTAGAGTTTATGACTGATCCATGATCCAGTGCTGGGATTATAGATGTGAAAGCTATACCCACCCTAGGGCAGATAGTTTGCTGGGATTATGGATGTGAGAGCTATATGCACCCTAGGGTGGATAGTTTGCCTGGGTTATGGGTGTTAGAGCTATACCCTGCCTAGGGTAGATAGTTTGTATATGTAAGGGAGAGAAAGAGGCTTCTGGTGACCATTCCTCCTGCCATTCCTGCCTTCTTGTGCTTGTTGCTTTGCTGTGTACTGCCGCCATGAACTGTTGCCCTCTGCCGTGTGCCACTGTGCTCAGAACCAGCCAAGTATGGACTGAAACCTCTGCAAACTATGAGCTAAATAAACCTTTCCTTCTTTAATTTTGGGTGTTGGGTATTTTGTCTCAGCAACAAGAAAAAAGTAACCAAGACACCCTGTTCCAAACAGGTCTCTACCTAGAAACTGGAGTGAGCTTTTAAAAAAGCAAAGTTAGATCATGTCAGTTTTCTACTTAAAACCATTAAATGGTACTGTAGTACCTCAAATAAAGTCAAACTTCTAATGTGGCTGCTAAGGTCCTAATGATTTAAGGCCTCCTTATTTTCCAGTGTCATTTTTCACACTTTATCTTCATGTCAACCCTGAAACATACCATGCTTTTCAGTCCTTAAAGGTTAGGGTTTTTGTTATTTCTGGTGTCTGGATTTCTTTTCCACACACTTCAGCTTGATTACAATAGCCTAGTCTTCAAGTGGAGTAAACGTTAGTTCCGCCAAGAGCTTGTCTCCAAATGGCAACCTTCTTTCTAGTCCTAATGTAAATTAGGATGCATCTTTGCTGTATCTTAAGGTAACCTTATTTTCCCTAATTGAACCTTGTGAGATTGTTTGTATGTTTCACCTATGTGAGCTTAGACCATGTCGTTTATTAGCTGTTGTGTACCTAGGTCCTAAAGAGTGCTTGCACATGGTGGTAGATGCTTAACAAATACAGTATTTGATGAATGAGTGTTAGGAAGATGAGAGCCTGAACTAGTGTGGTATCATTAAAAATGGGAAGGAAGACATAAATAGCAAAGCCTTAGAAGAATAAGACATAGTTGTTGGAACAGAGCTACTGGAGGAATCTAGGAAATACTTTTGGTGAATATATCAGGAAGCCTTTTTTGCATGTGGTACCCTAGCCATTGTTTGGGAGTGACATACAGCACCCTTCTCAGTGATGTCCATAGCCCTGTAGTATCGGCTAAGAGAGCCAGGTGTGGTCTACTCCCAAGGATCTAACACTACATTCTCATGGAGAGTCTGAAGAAGTTTCCTCCTACAAGATCATGCACGGAAGGTCACCCATGCAGGAGTTGGTGAAACCATTACTCTACTGTTCAGCCATAAAAGTTTGGGTTTTTGAGGTTGCGGGGTTTAGCATTTAATGGCTAACAGCCTTGTCAGACCTGAATCAGCCAGGAAGGTAACAAGAAAACTTTAAGTAATGCAGGCTACAGATTTTGTTGAGAGTTGATCAGGCCCTGTCTATAGCACAGTTCAGTTGCTCAGTTTCTCCTGAGAGATTATGGTCACAGCCAGCAAAAACTATTAAGAGCAGGAAATCAGAAGAAACTCAAACCATTTGCTTTGACTGTTTGTTAGGTTTCAGCTTTTAAAAGGCAAAAGTAAATGAAACGGGATTGAAATTTTAGATGATACAAATTTATATGTTTACTGTGAACAAATAACTATATGATGCAGTCTTATAACTTTAAGTAAATGTGATAAACCCAAATCTGTATGCCATGGACTAAATTGGAGAGTGACTATTCATTTAACTAAATAACGAATCCTAGGATCCTTATAAGATCAAATTTAGTACATATTAAAGATTCAGTAGATACAACTTTCAGCTCAGTACTACAAACATTCATTTTATACCACTCATGTACTAATTGTGTTGTTCTAGAAACTCCATATACCTTGTAAAACTTGATACCTGAAATAATTTGGTTATGGCAAGACTGCAGTTATTGGCTGGGGATTTTTGTGTGCCTAAGTACATCTTCCATAAGAGGGCAGCAAAGGACCAGCGTGATTTTTGTTCTTACCATGTACTCTTACAGCAGAGACCAGATAGATCACCTTGTAAACCTAATAGAAGTCTTCCAAGAGTAAGGCCAGAAGAGCGAGCATAGTTACAGCTTTAAGTATCTTACATGGTTTAAAATCATTTTTGTTCTGCATAGTAGATTATCTCACATAGACTGAGGTATTAGTGGTAACTACTTATTGAATATTAGGCCTGGGTCATTTGTCAAATTTAAATCCTGTATGCATGGTTTGCCAGTATTATAACTTGGAAAGACTACTTAAATCTTTCCAAGCCTCAGTTTTCTCATCTATTAAAAAAAACAAAAAAAAAAAAACTGGGCATGGTAGCCCATGCCTGTGATCCCAGCAATTGGGAGGCTGGGGCAGGAGGATTGACACAAGCTTGAGGCCAGTTTGGGCTACATAGTGAGTTCAAGGCCAGCCTGGACTACACAGTAAGACCCTGTGTTAAAAAAAAAAAAGTGAGCATTTGAGAAGAATAGTAATGTCTGCTTTGCAAGGTTTTAGTAAACAAAACAGAATTTCTCTATTCTAAAGGGGATATGAACAGTTAAAAGATGGTGCTACAAAGCTTATCTTATAGCTTGCTAGCCTTGGATGTACTCTGTTCTCTAAAAGAAAATTCCTTTTATGGTCTGGTAAAGGAAAGTCCAGGTTATTACTCTCTCTGGCTACTATAGTTTTAGTTAATTAAGATACAGAGTCCTTGGGCTAGGGATATAGCTCAGTGTAATAAGTGCCTGCCTGGCAAGCACAAGGTCCTGAGTTCAATCCCCAGTACCGCAAAAAAAAAAAAAGATACAGAGTCCACCAAAAATGTATACACACTTCAAATAAAGAGAAACTTGTATAAATATTTTAATATTAAACTTACTGAGATATCATGAGATTAATGCAGGTTACCTTTGTCCTCTGCAATTATAAGAGGTTCTCAAAGTGGTTCCCCTTAGCTTCCAGATATGTATTAGTACAGTGAACTCCTGCTTGGGTAACCTTGGTCATTGAGATTACTGCATATGCATTTTCAATTTCTTCTCTAAAGGCTGGTAGTGTACTGGACTTTCTGGGATACGTGACATCCTCTAGGCTTCCCCTTACAAGGGTAACACCATCTGTTGAAAACACATCATACTACTTTTCTGAAGTGTGTATACATTTTTTTGGCAGACTCTGTATATTTACTTGTCGATTATTTTGCATTTAATTTCTTTAAGCAGATGTGAATGCTATATTAAAATCTTACTATGTCAAATGGTGTGTGTTAAATTGATCACTAATTTTTATATTTTTAAGTGAACAAATAATATTTAAGGTACTCAATTTCATTCTCTTAATTCACACAAATATAACGGGTATATTTCTCTTTCTGATGCGCTTTTTTATTTGAAGATTTCTTGACTATTCCTTTACCTATAAAAGACATTTAATCTTACTTTATTTCTTCTTCTAGTCTCTTGTGATGAACTTGTATTTTAAGAAATAAAAATTTAGTCCGAATATTATTGTTGGTTTTTATTTCTGCCTTTTAAAAATGTATTTCAAGAGGTGCCCAGAAGCGGGGAAATTGTCATCTCTAGTTCATGCCGCGTTCTCTCTAAATGATGGCCACACAGGCCTTTATGTACTTTTTACTTATGGTTTTTCTGGTCATTTCTCCCATCTCCATTCTTTTTAAAAAGCATTTTTATTTTTATTAGTACATGTTTGTGATACATGATGATTACACTCATAATGTGCATATACATATGTAATGTACATATACATATGTAGTATGGTCATAATGTACACTATATATCCTGTGTTCTCTTTCCTGTCCTCCTCCCTACATATTCTTATTTTCTGTGAAGCTGCCATCCAGTTCTACAGGACCTTGCTATGAACCCACAGCCATATGTGGTGTAATCCCCGCTCTTGTATGTAAGCCATAATGGATCTTGGTTCTGAAGCAAGGGGTAGAATTGCTATGAATGTTCAACTCTGTAAGCATCTATAAATACTGCTGAACATTTTCCAAACATGTTTGTGACAGTTTCAATCTCACTGAATGGATAAGAGGTTCTATAATCAATATCCTAACACATGATCATCTCATAAGAAATGAAAGTAATAGTTACTTTGGTATATTTGTGATTTACACCTTTTACCATTAACATAGTTTGATGTCTCTTTTATGTTTATTGTCATATGTATTGTCTTGACATGCCTGTTTGTGTTTTTGCCTGTTTTTTTGTTTGTTTGTTCCTTATTAATTTGAGGTTTTTTGTGTACTCTTGATCCAAATTACCAGTTGTGTGAATTCTTAATATGTTTTCCTTTTTAACTAAGGTTTTTGCTATTGTGTAAAAATACTTTGGTGAACAAAGACTTCCTAATTTTAATAATCAGGTTTGTCATTCTTTTATCTTGAGTTCTGCAAGTTCCTAGAAGTGTCTCTAGCTGGAAATTGAAACCCAGATGGTCTGTGCCTAAATCTCACATGCTGTGCACTATTTTTCCAAAGGTACCAAGTAGACGCAGAAGGTCCCCCACGCTTCCACTCTTGTGATAACCACAGCTAAAATTTATATCCAAGTAGTGTCCAGTACTTTTTCCCATTTACGTATCTGTTCATTTTTATAAAGATAGTGCTATACTACACAACACATACTGCATTACAGCTTCTTTTTCTCACTTAACAGCGTAGATGACGCACTGACACAGACTAGTTTTCCAGATGCAGCCAGAGTGGAGTATAATACTGGTTTTAGGTGTCAACAGCCTTAAAAAGAGGACCTGAGAAATAGGGTGCAAGAACTGGAGCCACGATGCAGGCCCAATACTCTCCCTGGGGCTTACACTGCTTGTGGTACCTGTCCTGTGTGTCAGGCCTTCAAGCCACTCCTTTTGGGCTGGCCAGTGTGGGTTGTCCTGAGTAAGGTGGCCCTCCATAGGTAAGGCAGCACTGGAGGTGGGACAGCTGAGCTCCCTGCAACAGGGCATCAGGGCCTTTTGTGAGGGGAGATCAGGACATGTCAGCCTGTGCTGCTATCGCAGAACACCACAGACTGGGGGGTTTATGAGATTCACTCCCCGTAGTTTTAGGGCCTGCCTCACCTTCTCATCCCATGGAAGAGGCACGGCAGGGAGTTTGTTTGTTTATTGGTTTGGGGTCTTTTTGTCTTTTTGAAACAGAATTTCACTATGCAGTTCAGGCTGGGCTTGAGCTCCCTTTGTAGCCTAGGCTGGCCTTGAATTTGCATTGAGACTCCTGCCCAGCCTCCTGAGTGCTGGGATTACAGGTGTGTGCCACCTTGCCCAGCTCAGCAGGAAGTTTTGAAGGCAGAAGAGAGCAGTAGTTTGCGCTTACAGTCTGCTGCCCTTTTATAATCCACGTTAGTCCATCGCCCAGGGAGGA
Organism: Dinomys branickii; assembly: GCA_004027595.1. Classification (NCBI taxonomy): domain Eukaryota; kingdom Metazoa; phylum Chordata; class Mammalia; order Rodentia; family Dinomyidae; genus Dinomys; species Dinomys branickii. Next base: position 64,631 of record PVLD010003796.1, on the reverse strand, counting down.
GCCCTCAGGCCTGCAGTACGGTACTTCCCACTGGGCATCCGTTTCACCAGGGATTTAGCTTCCAGCGCTTGCTTGGGGTGGAACATTCAGCTTATAGCAGCGTGCGTTTGTGTGTCCTCTACAGTCCCTTCCTGCTTCGTTGAGAAACCCTTCTCCATTTTTATTCTTTCTCTTCTTAACATTCTGAAGCCTTTTATCTAAAATCACTGAAGTTCTTAAAACCATCACCAATATAAAGCCATCTTATCTATAAAATGGAGGAGATACTGTTTACCTAAATTTCATCATCATATTAAGAATGCATTATAATTTTAAAAGTTTCTTGGTTAATAACTTTTGTTGTAACTTTTGTTCAGTGATTTTAAGCAAAGTCTTTAAACACCCAGCCGTTCTGGTTTTCGTTCACCTGTGTGACATAATTACAATCCTTATGCAAACTGTTGGTCACAAATGGCTCAGAGACACCCAGCTGTGTGGTCAGCAGCACATCATGCATAATTAAGTATAGCTGCAGTGTGCAGACTCCATTTAGTCTTGACTGTGAGCAGGAAAGATAGAACTGGGTGTTTTTTGTCTTTTTGAGACAGAGTCTAGCTATGCAGTCCAGGCTGTTCTTGAGTGCACTGTGTAGCTCAGGCTGGTCTTGAGCTTGCGATAATCCCCCTGCCTCAGCCTCTCCAGTGCTGGGATTAGAGGTGTGCACCACCACACCTGGCTTGAGAGAGAGAGCATTCTTCAAGGGCCCTTTCAGTGTTGAAATCTGTATTTTATGAGGAAGAAAAAAGGAAAGGAACAGAGGTAGGCAAGAAGAGAGGGAGGGAGAGAAGGGGGAAGCAGGGAAAGAAATGGATGTGGTACATTTTTGTTTGCCACCTTAAGTTTTTCAAAGGAGAAAAATCCACAGAAAAAGACACTGTTAAAATGCATCAGGACCTTAGTTGTGATTGCTATTTCCTTGCATATCAGAACATCTCTTTATTTCATATATGTAAGATGGTAAAATTAGTTAATTCAACTAGTTCTGTCATAAACAGGAAATAATAAAATTATAATAACAAAAGATATTTTTCCTGTGGCTGTTTTCATGTTATTTGTAGCTCATCGCATAGATCTATTGCCTTTATTTCTGTCTGTCATTTCTGAGAGAGTGAGAGAAGAGAGATCTTAACTCAGTTTTTTGAACTTTCTCAGAGCAGTTTCTTTGTTTTTATTTGCGTCTTCAGTAAATCTTCATGTCCCTCCTCCCCCAGCCCCTTTTGACTAATAGGGAGACCTCAAAAAATTTGAAGGTTATCTCCACATGCAGTGCCTATAAGTAAGGTTTCTTAGTTCCTCTGGCTTTTGCAAAAATATGAAAGCAGCCTTACTTTTTTTTTTTTTTTTTTTTTTGAGACAGGCTCTCTCTTTGTCAAGCCTGAACTCCATAATCCTATGGAAATGAAATACAATTCAGGTTTGTAGAATTCCAGTTTTCAAACTAGAGAATGCCACAAGACTCGATATAGGAATATAATGCTATATTCTGTGGTTGTTATTCGTTCCCTTTTTTTTTTTTTTTTTCCGGGACCGGGGATCGAACTCAGGGCCCTAGTGCTTAGCGGCAAGCACTTAGCCCACTGAGCTGTACCTCCAGCCCCTGTGGTTGTTATTATCTGTAATGGAAAAAGAAAAAAAGAGAACAACTGTAGATTGCTACTTTCTTTGACTAAGTTCAGAGCTTTTTTAACTTGTGGCTTATTTTATTGTAAGAAATTTAGAAAATATATAAATAAACAATAAGGAAAAAGTCACCTACAATCCTGCTAGAGGCTATAAAATCTTTCTCAGTTCTGTCCCTGCGCATGCCAACATACCTAAAGGGTCAGAATATGCAGACTATTATATAATCTGTTACCTTGTACAGTAACAGTGTATCCTAGGCTGATCACATACGGTGGCTGCAGGAGGTTGTGTTATGTACTGGTGCTCAGGACTGATGTTCATTCCACACCCCTGGATCACCTGTCCTGGTTCTTGAAATAAGACATCCGTACTGGTTGGCAAGTGGTGCTGTGCTGAGCCTTTTTTTTTTGTACCAGGAATCAAACTCAGGACCTTATGCTTGCTAGGAAGGCGCTGTGCTCCTGAGCTATAACCCCAGCCCACACTGAACCTTCTGAATGCCTTTCCACTGGACAACCTCATAACCCTCCAGCAGCTAACGGAGTGACGCTTGGCTCACCAGGGACATCCAAGGTCCAGTTCCAGAACTGTACCTGATTTCTGATTACTCCATACCCATACCAGTGGTTAAAGATGTGGGTACGTCACCCCTGGGTGTATCCTACTCTACTACACTGTGTTAATATTTTTAGAAAGTGTTCTTTTGTCTTCAGACAAACTTTTTTGAAATTGTACTGTCCTGAAATTGCATTTCTATTTTTTTTTATTTTTATTAGATTTTTAATTTTTTAGTGCTGAGGACCAAACCCAGGGCCTCCTGCTTGCTAGATGAGCATTCTACCACTGAGCTAAATCTCTGGCCCCATGCATTTCTAGTTTGAATGTAAAAAATATTTCACTGTCATGGCACATTCGACTCATTACTTGTCCTCATGCTCTTTCCTCACTTGTGCTCCTGAAGCACTCATGTATGTTTCCAGTTATGTCTTTTTAATTTCTGTCTTGGCTAGAATCTTATTTCTCATATTGAGGATTAATTTTTTACAATTGGATATTCTGCTTTTGACCTCACACTAGTTACCAGTTCTCCATGAGTAGCTTTGTTGCAAAGTTTATTAAGCAAATAGAATGAAAAACTCTCACAGTTTTATTTACTGGAGCTTCAGGATGTGTGTTGATTGTTCTCTGAAGCGTTTACACAGTGGCTGTGGACTTCTTACTGTTGGCTTGTTTACACATTGTGTCTTTTTGGCCTTAGGAGCAGAATTTTTCTCCTTGTGAGTGAGATCTGTTGCCACTGCAGTTTAAAATAACTACAATGGCCTTGGCCAACGCTTTCCTGCTCCTGCTGTGATGCCCTCCTCAACTACTTAATTTAGACTAAAAGAAGACAAATGCCTGCCTGTTGAATTTACTATAAAATATGTATATATTAAACAGTTTCTCTTCTTGTCATGTCCACTTTTGCCATGCCACCTTCAGCCAAAATCTCTTACCTGATTCCCTCTGCTTCTATTTCTTAACCCCCAAAGCAACAGAATGATGACGTTAATTAGAGCAAAAGACCCTGAATTTTTTTTAGATATTGTCCGTAACTTAGTTACGTATTTTAATTTTTAAAACCTACACACATATATATCCATATATAGAGAGAGAGACAGAGAGAGATAAGATAGGTAGATATAATACAGGGAAGCCTTAATAAAGAAACTATATAAAGCACTCTTCTGTGAAAAAATAAAATAATTGGACAATAACAATAGTTAATACACTGTGTATCATAATCTTAAAAGACTGGTCAAAGGGCTACTCAAGAGTATGAGTCCCAGGCGAAAAAGACTCTTACAAAGAAGAAACAAACAGATAACACAAAACGTTCTCCTAGATGAACTGTTTTCTTATTTCATGCAAAACAAAATCCTCGCTGACTTCCCTCCTGCCGCTCTCCTTTCTGTTTTTGTCTTGGAACCGTTGTGCCTATTGTCCTCCCGCCTAGAACTCTTCCTCCGCGCCTGTTTCCGGCTCTCTCTTCCAGGCATGTGAGCCTCAGCTCAAAGGATGCGTTTGCATGGCTTTCAGTCTCATACAGCCTTGCATGCCTAACTCACTAGTCACCCTCGCCTCAGTGCCCTGCTGAACTTCTCAGTACCTCAGAGGTTACATACACAATCGTCCCTTTTACTTTAACCGGTGGCCACCAAGTTATGTGTAAACTCTAGCACCTCGGAGAGCTTGTGTGTTTTTGCTGGCAGGAGCTTGCTTAGTATTTGATAGTGCTTATCGTGTGGTAGGCATATAAATACTTGTTTAATTTATCTCAGCGTGGTTAGTCCATACTCCAGCCTCGGTATTATATGGATTTTTCGCATTTTAGTTGTTTCCAGTTAAGTTTAGACCTGCAAAGATTTCTTTCCCCCAGAGAACTTCCCGTTTCAGCCAGTTGATTAACGTATAAGGCCTTAATTTAAGATTTAAATACTGAACATCAGTTACCTACAGAGACTTAATCTACCTACTGAATAATAGTCCTTAAGAAAATTTTAGACGTAGATAGTTCAGTTTTGAAGTTGCTGACAGGTGTTTTACAGAATAAAAGGCATCTTGCGTAGAGGAAAAGCAAAAGGCTGTGTCTTTGTAGCACTTTTTTTTCTGTGTTGGGAAGGATTTCTTTTTAGCTACCCTGTGTCATGGTAATGCTGGAGTCTCGGTTGGGAGGCTACAGCTCCTGGTTTCCTGTGTTTCTAGGCTTTGAGGTTGTGTTTAAGATTTGTGTTTTTGGAAGGAACATTTCCATGGTTACACCAGTTCCTTCTACCATCCTTGAAAAAACAGGACAAGTAATCTGATTCCTGGATCGCTGTTACACAGATGTCGTTTGTGTCTGCCTACACACAAAACTGGGAAGCAGGTTCCATTTCCATACATTTATTCCCCTCAGTGCCTCTTTTAAATGGAGCATTTTAAGACCAGAAATAAAAGCCTCGGATTGGCAAATTAAGCAGGGAATGGCCTATGTTATATAAATGGTCTCAACTACATGGTAGGGTGAAGTTAGAGGTATAGTATGCAAGGAGAGAGATGTGGGGGTGAAACTAAATTGCACCTTCATGCAGCAATCACAAGTGTGTGAAGCACCAATACGGTATTCAGCAAAACTGCTGTGCTTAAACCTAGTGTTCAGTGTTTTCAATAAAATGAGCATCGGTGTGTCTTGTGTGCTGCTTGCTGCTACATACAGCCTAGTCAAAAGATGCACATCGTCTAGGACATAGTGCTTTCCATGAGCGTCGCAAAGCATTTGCACACATGCTTGAATGGACATACAAGTTGATTTACAGTAAGATGGGGAATAAGAAGGGCCTTCTCAGGACTCACAGAAAGTTTCAATTATGCAAAAATAGTGTAGTTTTTCTTGTAAGTTAGAATCATCCCTCTTTATTAGCAGGTACCAGGTTCTAGGACCTCCAGGGAACCAAACCTGCAGGTGCTCAAGTCCCTAACATAAAATGGTGTAGTATGGCGTGGAACCTACGCACATCCTCCTTGTACTATAGATCACCGCCAGACCACCTCAGGTACCTAAGATAATATAAGTGCTGTGTACACAGTTGTTATACCATACTGTTTAGGGATAATGGTGAGGAAGTAAAGCCCCTACAGCTTCAGTACACACATAATCTTTGTGCTCCTAACCACATCTTGGATCTAAGCTTTGTTGAATCAGCTGATGTGGAGCCTGAGGTCACAAGGGGACAACTGTACCGCATTTCTTGGGGAGAATGGACAAATTAATTTCCACATTAACTACTGGTGTACAAACAGCTGATCAGGACAGCCCCCGTCTGCTTCCATTTCACTTGAGCACTAGATGCTATCTCTTTTCCTCATGAGAGACCACTTCATTATTTTGTTACCCCCCCCATCTTCTCCCACTTATTTCAACTATTAATGTATCACTATTATTTCTGGATGCTTATAGTTTAAACATAAACATATCACTAAAGTGAAAACATTCTATAATCTTAACCTCTAGAGATAACTATTTTTCTGTGGGTGTATTTTTTATTTGAGAAAGGATCTCACTGTGTGCTTCCAGCTGGCCTTGACCTCATTATGTAGCCCAAAGTTATAAAATTATGGTGGCCTCAAAATTTCCTCCTGCCTTAGCCTTCTGAGTGCTGGGATTGCAGATGTGTGCCACCACACCCAGCATGCTGTGACCATATTAACGTGTATGTTATAATTACTTTTTTTTAATCAAAAGGAGATCATACTATATGCACCTACAGTTTGTAAATATATTTTATTATCCATAATTTTATTTTTTGTTGCAGCCATCCTTGCAGATTTGATACATATTTGGTTCCCTGAATAAGTATCTCAGTGATACAAATTTCTTGACATGAGACTGAGGATGAGCAAATGTGTACACTTAAATTTTAAGAAACATCAACAAATTACCTTAAAAAGTGTACCAGTGTAGGGCTGGGATGTAGCTCAGTGGTGGAGTGCCTGCTGAAGCTTATGCAAGGCCTAATTTATATCAGTTTATATGCTCCATAAAACTTAAGATGGTAATTCTTTCACTCCATTCTTTCTAGCTCAACTTTATCTTTTCTATGAAGACACCAGTGAATATTTTATTGACTAATGGGATGCATCAGTCAGCTCTGTATTTGACACAGCTCTAAGGTGAAACTCTGGGTGTATTAGGAAAAACCACTGGTATGTAACATGTCTTAATTTCTGTGTATTAATGTTCAAGCTAGAGTTTAACAATCCCTTGATGAAGACATTAAATATTGTCAGTTTCTGAGTCATTCATAGCTACAACATATTTGATTCTTAATCAAAGCGTACATCTCCTGATATTACCCAGGCAGTGAAATGCACATAAAGCCTGCTTTTGTATTCCTATTTTTTCTTATTACCTTGTTCTCTGCGAGCTCATTTTTTCATTCTCAGGAAAGAATATTTATGCAGAGCTTAACCCAACAAACTGTGGCACCTGCTGGGCTGGCAGCAAATCAAGGGAAAGTCTGACAAGAAAGGCTGCCTGACGACACAATTGACAGCTCACTCTCTGAACGCCCTTGGACTTTGCACAGTGCGACTGTGCTTTGAGATGCGTGCCTTGTCCACTCCTGGGCCATTTCCTCATCACGGAAGTTGAATTCTGCATCTGTTTCCATTTTGGCTGCACTTTAGAACCAGGAGATGAGGGCCCAGGACCTTTGAATTCACTCACATTTTATAAAATTATGATTTTAAAATGCATATGCCAACATTTATCTAGATGGAACAAGCCATTTGCCTTATGAAGCCACCACCAACACATTAATAACTCAGTAAGTGCCAACTGGAGATTAACTTCTAATGATTCTGCAGCCTTCTGAAACATACAGTACTTCTTTAGGGACTGCCTTCAATGCCTTGGGCATATTTTTGTTTTGTTTTAGTTTTGGCTGCTCAGAATTGAACACAGGCCTTGCACATTCTAAGCATGTGCTTTACTGCTGACCAAGCTGCGTGCCCAGCTCAGTAAGCAAATTTTCCCAAATGTTATCTGTAGCGATATCTCTTTATCCATGACATGGGTTTAATTTCTTAAAAAACAATCAATAAATTCTGTCATGTAACACGAGTGATCAAGCTGAATAATACCAAATATTTATTTTGGGAATACATGTGGCTAATATGAAAGTGATTAGATTTTTGTAGGTTGTCGATAAATTCACCTGCGATCTGCTCCAGAGAGAAATTACAAAAATATTTTACATAGGAACATCATCAGGCAAAGGAATATGGAGTAATGAATGTAAAATGTTTTGGTGTATTTTTGTGTGGATATAAATATATATAATTCTTGAGTTTTCTTACCTTACTGACTCCTCTTATCAATAGTATCGACGAGGAGCATATATTTTATTATCAGCAGTGGAATTTACATAGGAACATTGTCTTGTTCCCAGTAATACTGTTTCTAAACTAAATTGTGTAAATTTTAAGTGCCATGATAATGAACACTAAGTGTGGTGTGCGTGTGTCACTGTAATGTAACTGTGATGTCTTTAACTGTTTGGGGAATATTCCTAGAAGGGATTTTCTGGGTCAAATGGAATTTCCACTTTAGTTTTTTAAGGAATCTCCATACCGATTTCCGTAGAGATTGAACCAGTGTACTTTCTCACCAACAGTGCAGAATGCTCCTTTTACTCCACAGCTGCACCAGAGTTTTTTCTTATTTGATTTCTTGTTGATGGCCCTTCTTCCCGGAGTAAGGTGGAATCTCAGTGTTGTTTAAATTTGTATTTCTTGAATGGCCAGTGATGTTGAATATTTCCTCATGTATTACTGGCCAATTTTTACTTCTGTGAATTTTTATGCATTTCACTTGCCCATTTCTTGATTGGCTCTTTTATTTTAGTGCATCTCTATTTTTCAGTTCTTTATATATTCTAGATCTGAATCCTCTGAGGACTAACTGGCAATTATTTTGCATTCTGCAGTTTATCTTTTCACTCTTTTGGTTGCTTCTTTTGCTGTGCAGAAGCATTTTAATTTAATATGATTGCATTTGTTGATTGTTAGAACAATTTCCTGTGCAACTGGGGTTTTGTTCAGAGAGCCCTTGGTTGCAGCTATGACTTTAAGAGTTTTATCTATTTTGTGTTCCAGCAGGTTAAGTGTTTCTGGTTTAACATTTAATTCTTTGATCCATTTTGATTTTAGTTGAGTACATAGAGATAAGGGTCTATATTTATTCTTCTGCATGTAGATAGCCAGTTTTCCCAGCACCATTTATTAAAAAAGCTGTCTTACCACCAGTGGAGCATAACACATTTTTGTCTTGTAAATTTGTTCTCTACAGTCTCGCTACTCAGTGTGGATTCCACTGAGCATCTGCTGGTGTTTGTTAGAAACACTGGCTCTTGGGCCCTTCTCAGAGAGAGAGTCAGGCAAAGTCCCTGGTGACTACAGCACACAATACTCTAACATTACTGTATCAGTCAGGGCTCTCCAGAACAACAGGGCCAATAGCATGTGTTTGGTTTTGTTTTTGTTTTTTGTCTTTTTGAGATAAGGTCTTGCTATGCAGTTCAGGATGGACCTGAGCTCAGTTTGTAGCCCAGTCTGGCCTCAAACTTGTAACAATCCTCTTGCCTCAGCCTCTTGAGTGCTGGGATTACAGGCGTGCACCACCACACCTGGCATAATAGCATGTACAAATAACAATTAGATGGGCTTGCCTAATCACAGGTGTGGGCAAACATTGTGGTCCCATAACAGCAACCTGCAGGCTAGAGAGCCCAGGAAACCAATATCTGTTGGATTGAAAAAACTAAAAACATAGAACAAGAATTTACAATGATGGAAGGTTAGCCCAAAGATGAAAGCCTGGGAGCCCCTTGGAGAGTTGCTGAGCCAAGTCTGCATTCAAAGGCTGAAGAATATGGAATCTGGTGGCCACAGACCACAGCAGCAGCAAAAGATGCAGTCATTTAAGAGCTGATGGCACAGTGTGTGACTGTCCCCTCCCTCTTTTTGTCCCACCTGGGACCCCATTCTGTTGGATGGTACTATCCGCATTCAGGTCTCACCCTCCGCTCTCACACTGCTGACCTGCATGACTCTGGAAACATCTGCTCGACACTCTTAGCACTGTGTGTTACTGATTTTCTGGGTGTCCCTCAGCCCAGGCAAGTTGACAGTCTGTTCCTTCTACACATGTAGAGTGGACACAGAGGAAAATGTCAAGAAATATCACATAAGGAGTTCAAACTCCAAACAGCATGGGGGTTCTGAAAATAATTAAATGTGCTCATTGCTGAGAATTCAACAGAGAAAGTTTTGGGGTCTGCAGATACTAGCTTATGCTTAGCTCACCACCGTAGGTTTTAAAATAGCAGAGCAGGATAGGAAGAATAATTTCTGATGCTCTTTAATGAAGTAGGATAAGTATGTTTGGTAACAATTAATCATATGTTTCATTACAGCTAGCAGAAAGGACTTTGACTGTTAGCAACATGAAGCAATGATAAATGGTACAGGTGACGGGTGTTCAGGTTACCCTGACCTGATCGTTACCCATTGTATATAAGTACTGCAGTATTACATTATACCCTACACATCTGTACAGTTATATGTCTAGTGAAAATAATTTTAATGGAAAGAAAATTAAGGGGGGAGGGGTAGAAAAGCAAAAGAAAATTCGCATAGTTGAGAAAGAGATTTCACTTAATGTACACGAGAAGTTTCCACTGTGCACACACATATGCCTAACAAGGAACTGCAGTCATCTCCCCGTGTCACTGCTCCATCCTCAGTGAGCTGGTGCTATGCCAACAATTCCGTCCCCAAGGGCCTGCACAGTGCTTCTACCTCCTTATACACCAGAGGTACTGTGGAAGCCTGGATAGTTCGGGCCACAGGGAGAATCTGGCTGTTTTCTATTCCAGTTTATTGTGTTACCCATAATAACTGTGGCTTGTTCATTCTGACCAGACTTACCCACTGTCTTCTAGGTCAGTAATAATTCCCACTTTCTGAGAACGATGGCCATGACCCTAGCGAACAACTTACCTGCCTGTTGGCTGCTCTCCAAAGAGGATCAGTAAATTGCAAGTGCACACTTCTAATGCAATTCCTGGAAAAGATCTTGCAGTTGCCTGCACTCCTGTTTGCTTTCGTGTATTTGGAGTTTATTAGTTTTGTGAAATTTTAAAGGAGAAAGTGTAAAGCAATTTATTTACACAGGAATGGCTACAAGTCATGCTCACCCAGCATGTCCGTGGAATTAGCATACATATTGCCAATAATGTGTTACATAGATTACCATAACCCTTCTGTTCCTCTCTCTTAACTCTGAAGCCCTGGTAAATAGAACACCTTTCAAGGGTCCATGTATACACTGAGCTGCTTTCTAAGCAGTGTTCTCTCAGTCTGTTCTTGCAAAGTTATGGCACCAAATGAAAATAGTTGACACTGTCTCAATTCTATCAGGCTGCTTTAATAGATAATCAGCACACACTGGGCAGCTTGTAAACAACAAAAATTTATCCCTTGTGGTTCTGGAGACTTGAAGGCCAAAACAACGTACCTGAAGATTTGGTGTCTGATGAACGAGCTTTGTTTCTTAGGCGGGACCTGCTTGCTCGGTCTGCACGTGGTAGCAGGGTGAACAAGCCTCTTCCACCCATTTTATAAGGGCACTGACTCCATTACTGATGGTCTCGTCCTCATGATATAATCACTCCCCTAAAGGAAACGGTGATTGTAATACCTTCAATTTTGGATTAGGAATTCAACATGTGACTTTGAGGGCACCCAAACATTTGGACAATGCTAAACGCCAAACATTAACAACCAGGCAAAAGAAACAAACTTCTATCCACTGTAGCGTTTCACCTGTTAAGACACCTAGGATTCCAAAGTCTCACTTCTGGAACTCTGGACTCCTTTACCACTGGCTGAGCTGTAGGGTCATCTGAAATGATGCAGATAAATGAACCTCACTTTTGGGGTCCCTGTGTAACACCCGTACACACGTGACTGAGTCACACTCCCTCCCCTCCAAGACTACAGAATCTGAACAGGGCCTGAAAGCAGTGAGAGCTGCAGCGCAGGTTCTCCGGGAAGGGTCCAGCCTTTGGAATCTCCCCACGTACCCTAAGCCCTGCAGCCAGTGAAGCCAAATGTATTTACTGACAGTCTCAGCATGACAAATTTGCTGAGACTGCATAGCTTTGTATAGCTTTTCCTTGCTGAGCTTGTAAGGTAGATTTGGCTTTGCTTCACACATTGTCTTTTATCTGTCTGATAGGGCTCAAATCTATATTAATACATTGCATTTTCCCAGAGGTAAATTTTTTTTATCCATTAAAAAGTAACTTGAGGCCAGGCCTGTAATCCCAGCACTCGGGAGGTAGAGGCAGGAGGATTGTTGCAAGTTTAAGATCAGCCTGGGCTACAAAGTGAGCTCAAGCCAGCACGAACTGCATAAGGAGACCCTGTCTCACAACAACAACAACAACAACAACAAAAGCAAAACAAAGCCAACCTGAAGTGTTCCTTGCTTTGAGATAATTGCTCATCTGAGACTACTTTACTGGTCCATTTTACATGTTTGAAGAGTGCCTTGCTCACTTCCAGACCTATTTCCCACCCCCCACCCCACCCCCCCGGTGGACTCAAAACTGAGCTTATTGTCTTTACTTCCAGCTGGTTCCTACTTCATGCTTTTCAGCAGCGCTGTAACTCTGCCGTCTGCCAGGCCAGAAGAGTTGCGAATCTTACTTCCCGTGTTCACCAAAAATCTTCATTTGGTCTTCCAGTTTCCTTTCAGCTGTTCGCAGGCAGTCCATTTCTATGGCTGTCCCTCAGCCCACGTCTCATTCGCTCCTCTGCACGTTTCCCTGTCCCCTGATGATACCCACAGGCTCCGTAGTCCTCGCTCAGCGAGCACTGTCACAGCAAACTAAACCCTCCCCCCCGGCCCGCTGCAACGCCATCCCTCACAGCTGCTGTTCTTCCTTAGCTGTGCTGGGATTGAACCCAGGGTCCCCCTATGATGGACAAGCTGTCTACCACTGGGCTACCTTCCCAGCCCCTCTGCTTTTATCATAGTGCTGAGACGGCCGGTGGTTCCCAGTGTGCGTTCCTGCCTTCTCTCAGAATCCAGACTTCCATCTGAGTGTCTGGTCCCCCAGGTCAAGAGTCCCTCCCATTCATTTTTCTCACTACCCCCCACACCTTTCCCGTGGGAGACTGACCTTTATTTCAGGCCATTCGTTTTCTTATCATGTATCCCTGTGTTCTCTCTTGGTCTTTTTTTGCTGCACTTCTTGAGAAGTTTCTTCAAGTTTATCTTGAAATCCAAACACCATATTTTAATTCTTTTAAATCGTATTTTTAGTTTGCGGGAGCTCTGTTGTATCCTCAGTTCTGTTTCTGTGACATGCAATTCTTCTTGTACTCAGTAACCTCAACTGTATGAAGATATGAAAGTATTTTTTTCTCCTTCCATTGCCTTGTCTTTTTCCTGCGTCTCTTTGCACGTTAGACACTCCCCCTCATCAGATGCTTTTGTATCTGTTCCTGTAAGGCTGATCGACTGTTCTGTGGGCATGCCAAGTCTCAGGTCCACCACAGGGGCCTCACTGTTGGGTGGCCGAGCAGGGTGATTTTACTAGACAACTCCCAAGGTCAGTATTTTTATGGTTTTTGTTTTAAGATGACCATTTTGTGTAGGGAAAAGTCTTCCAAACTTGCATCTACAGAAAATAGGCCTGAATATCAGACTTGGGAAGACACCAAGGGACTTGACATCAGTTACATAATCTCTCCGTCTGTTTCTCATCTGGCCTTTCTATCCACACCTGTGTTTTTCTAACATTGTTTTACTCTCCAAAAAATACTGCCCATCTTCTGGCAAAGTCAGGGAGAGCATCTGAATAAATATTGACAGCTTTCGCAAATAAAAATATAGGCATATAGGATGAACAGTTAAATTTCAGATATGTTGCGGGTTTTTTTTTCCTGTTTTTGTTGTGCTGGCAACATAGCTGAGGCTCCTGCCTGTGCTAAGCATGCACTTGCTTGCTGAGCTACATCTCTGCCCCAAACGACAGCTGATTTTCAAACACAAGTGTCCTTCATGAAAGATTTGAGACATACTCATTGAAAACACTGATTAGGGCTGGGGATATATAGCTCAGCAGCATAAGCGCTGGCAAAGCTGAGGTCATGAGTTTGATTCCTGGTACCAAAAAAAAACACAAAAAAACAACAACAAAACAATAAAAACACTGATTACCTGAAATTCAAATTTAACTGGGCCTCCTATTTTATCTAGAAACCCTACATCCAGAGGTCTGACTGCTTTTCAAATAAACGTTAAACAATTTTCCTTCTCTAAGCCCCACTGACACTCCATAAGAGATGCTGGATCAGCCAAGATTTGAATCTTTGTATAACGTGAATGTGTCACTTAGCTTTCCATTGCTGTAAAACACACCTGGGGTAATCAGCATAAAAGAAAAAAGGATTTATTTAGGGTTTAAGTCCATTGTAGCCTAGCTCCATTGCCTTGGTCCTGTGGCGAGGGGTATTTTGTGAGGTGTAACTGCTCATCTCATGGCTGCTGGGAAGCAGAGAGAGAGAGAAAGAAATACAGAGACTCAGAGAGAAAGACAGACAGAGCGAGAGAGACAGAGAGAGAGAGAGAGAGAGAGAGAGAGAGAGAAGGGAAGGGGCGGAGCCCTGGTACTTCTTTTAAGGACGTGCTGCCAATGGCCTAACTTTCTATAATAAGGCCCACCTCTTAAAGGTTCCACCACTGCCCAGTGGTGTGCCAGACTGGGGAACAAGATTTTAACATACAGGCCTCTGAGGAATAGTTTTGACCCAAAGTGTAGTGGCTTGTCAAGCTGTGTCACAACTTCCTGGTATGTTAAGTCAGTTAGCACTTGCCCATCTGCTTTCCACCTTACAATATTTTGTGGCTGTTGGTTTGTTCCCTGTAAATCTATAAGCATTTACAGATTTACCACTTTTTGGTTTGGTTTTGTTCTGTTTTTTACTTTAACTCCATTATCTCAGGATATTGTTTCACTTTTAAGTTGTCTTGCTTGAGATTATATTTACCTGTATAATTTTTGATACTTGACAAATGTATAAAAAATGTGGGAGAGACATTCATTCTCCATATCCCATTCCTGGCTTCTGGAAACCACTGATCTATTTCAGTCATTTGAGTTTTGATCTCTATAAAACTTCATGAAACAGGACCAGACAGTCCTGAGGCATTTGCGTCTGGCTGCTGTCACTCAGCAAAATCTTTTGCAGACTCTGCGTGCATCACATGTTGTTGTGTTCATCAACAGTTTGCTCCTTAATGTTATATGGAGATAGAACATTTATGCATTTGCTGAAGAGCATTTGAATAATACTGATGTGAACATTGATGCACAAGTCATTGTGTGGTTACTCTGTTCATTTCTCTTGGGTGATTACCTAGAGGGGTTTCTGAGGTACAAGACAGGGATAATTCAACTTTGCAAGAAACTGAAAAGACATTTTCCAGAGTGGCTACACTGTTTACATTGTCACCAGCTAGGTATGTTCCAGTGGTTCCATAGTTTTGACAGTACTCAGTCTTGACAGTCTAATGTACAGTCATTTCACTGACTAGGCACTGTTATCTTATAGACTATGGTTTTAATTTGCATTTCCACAATCTTGAATATTTTATTTGCCATATAAATATTATCTTTGGTAAAGTGTCTAACATCTTCTTTTTTTGGTACTGGGAATTGAACTCAGGATCTTGCGCTTGCCAGGCAGGCGCTTTTGCCACTGAGCTATACTCCCAGCTTGGTAAAGTGTCTGTCTACATCTTGTATCCAGTTTTTTAAAAATCAGGCTGTGTATCATATTGGACTTGTAAGACTTCTTTGTATGTTCTGGATACATCCTTTCTCAGATAGGTGATGTGCACATGCAGTCAGTCACCAGTATTCGTAGTTTCTGTGTTCCTAAACCTGCCCGCCCACTCACTCTTTTGGTGACCCAATGTACTATACCGTAGGAGACATACTGTGGCTATACTACTCGTAATGTTTGTAAGGCCCACATTCATAATGTTTAGGGCCAACACTGTGTCACTTAGTGTGATGAATCTTAGCCTGAAGATTTCCAACCCTGGCCCTGGCCCTGGGGTTTCCAGGAAGCAAGGGTACCTCTACACAGATAAAACTCTCATAACCTTACAGCCTTGGAAGAGGAGCTTAAACTTCCTTTATATAGGAAACAAACTAAGAATGGTCTCTAAATGAGAAGTACAGGAGACCTTGCCTACTACTCAGGCAGTCATCGCACCCCCACTGTGTATGGCCCATCCCACCAGCCTGCCACTGCTGCCTGTCCTGTAAGACAGGATAAACTTGGCACCATGTTGAGACTCATGAGGACCGTACAAGAACCCCAAACTCAACAGTCCAAAGCCAATCCTTGCAGTGCTTTCATGCCTATTTGCAGGCCTGTGTGGAGCTGCAATAAACCTTGAGTTGCTCAGCATAAATTCTTGCTCTGTAAGCAGATGTCCTTTCTGTGCCTTCTCCAGTGCTGTCTCTTTTCATTTCTGTTCTGTTAGTGATTTCACTGTCTCACCTGGCCCTCAAGCATTGTGCTGAAGTGCTGGCCTGTGTGCCTAAGTGCAAGGAGCTGTGGGAAGCCATGCGGAGAAAGTGCATGGGCTAGATAGGTTCCTGCAGGGATCACTGCTGGCAGGAGTTCATGGGAATGAACCAGCAGTATGAAACATGGAGGAAAAGCAAGAGGCAGTGCACTTCTATATGAGAGACTCCTTCAGAAAGCACTAAATGGACATCTATGTTGTGTAATAAAATTATGGAAAAGATATAAAAGCAGCTGAATCTGGGGATCCATGGGATCATGTATGGTTTTAAAGAAACAGGTATAATGTATTTTGTAATAAAAAGGTACGGTATATTTTACCTAATTAAAAGTTTTAGCCTCTTCAGGTGAGCTAAGGAGATAGGAGGCGGCTTTGTTATTGAGGCAGAAAGGCAGACAGTGGTGAGGAAAGTGTTAAGCGCTTCTTGGCCAGTCCTGGCTGTCTTGCATGTTTCAAAAGGTGCTAAGATGTGAAAACCATTAAACCTGCAGGCAAAGTGCATTTTCAGATCAGGAAGCTGTGTAGAAATTCTAAAAACACAAGCTAAGTGTGATATAGGAAAAGTGGTGTCTGGAAGAGCAGATTTTCAAAGCTGGTGACTGGCTTACTAGGATGTTGATAAATGAACCCATATAAAACAAACAGCACTCTCTTCCCTTGATGAAAACGACAAGAAGCAGTTGTGCTTCCTTCTGTCCTCACCAAGTGGGCTCTGGGCCCACAGGACACTGTAGTTGCCTAGAGTCATTTTCTCTGGGCTGCCCTCTCTCCTCCATCCACACACTGGATCATCCTTTATATCCTAGCCAGCCAGGCCTGAGAAGTTTCTCTGGACCCCACCCTGGGATGACTCAGAGACTCCTCTGCCTGTTAGCACTCAGTACACAGCCCCTGGTTCAGTGTTTATCATGGCAGTGCAGTCTCTCAGACTTTTGCCTACCTCCCTCATCAGCCTTGGAGCTGCTAGAGGGAAGGGCTCGCCCATGCGCCCTCCCTCCACTCCCTCCTTCCTTCCTTCCTTCCTTCCTTCCTCTCTCCCTCTTTCTTCTGTCCGTCCTTCTTTCTCTTTCTTTCTTTCTTTCTTCACATGCACAGATACTCTTGGACTTAGATGTGGTTACATCCTGTAAAACCTATCACAGCTGAAAACATCATAACTGGAAAAGTCATTTACTGCATGCTATGATTTAAACCTAAAACATTCCCCCCAAGTCTTATGCTCAGGGGCGGAGCTCTTGGAATTGATTGGTCAAGGAGGTGCTGTACTGCTCAGCGGCTTAGCCCACGGATGAGTTCACAGTTACACCTGTTGTGGCTTGTAGCTAGATGTCCCCCCAAAGCCTCAGGTGGTCATAAGTGGGGAGTTTTGAGGATGGCTGGATGAGAGTGTGTGAATGTGGAGTAAGGGTGTGATACTGGGGTTAAGGGTGTGGATAATGGAAGAACAACTCTGCATATAGGTGGCACCCATCAGTAGGTTTGTAGCCTAGATGGAATATAAAAGGACAGAAAGAAAATCAGCTTGCTGCTGCTGCTTGCTGCTTTGCAGCCTTCTTGCTGCCATGCCATGAACTGTTTCTCTTATGTGATGCCCCTGTGCCATGCCACCCTGACTTGGAGCCAGCTGACTATGGACTAAAATCTCTACAAACTGAGCAGAGACAAACCTTTCCTCCTGTAACTTGGAAGTATCTGGTACTTTATCTCAGCAATGAGAAAAGTAACTAAGACAACACCTGTTCAGAGGTGGGTTACAGGGCTGTAACCTGGAAGGGTGTCTTCTTGTCCCTGGTTCCTCCCTTCTCTCTCTCTGCTTCCTGGCCACTGTGCAGTGAGTAACATTACTCTGCCATGGCCTTGTGCAGTGCCATTTCTGCTTTGGAGCCAGCCATGGACTGAAACTGTGAGACAGAACAAATCTCTCCTCCTTTAAGTTGCAGGTGTCAAGTATTTTGTCTCAGCAATGGAAAAGTGATTAATATCCTGCACCTCACCTGCCAGGCATCCTAGCTTAGCAGCAGGGTGCACTGAAGAGGGTAGTTGCTTCCCTGTGATCTCATGGCTTGCTGGAAGCTGCAACTTGTTGCTACTGGCTCGCATCACCGCAGAGATCAAGTTTCATGTCACTAGCCCAGGGAAATATCAAATTCAAAATCTGAGGTGTGGCTATAACTAATTACAGTGTGTCCATTTCATACCTTTGGGAAGTCAACAAATTCT
The DNA here is from genome assembly GCA_004027595.1 of Dinomys branickii. Lineage (NCBI taxonomy): Eukaryota > Metazoa > Chordata > Mammalia > Rodentia > Dinomyidae > Dinomys > Dinomys branickii. Next base: position 46,552 of record PVLD010003796.1, on the reverse strand, counting down.
ACTGAATTGAAATTGAACCCATGTAAACCAATTGAACCCATGTAAATCAGTGATCATCTGTATGAATATGCTTATGATATATATACACATACATTTTGAAGGTAATAAAACCAACATGTCAATATATTTCTGTTACACTTTTATTTTTTAGGATAGTGTAGTATCATGCCTCTCTGGTAATTGTGTGTTTCTATGTTCTGGTACTTTCACATACAGATTTGTCCATAGGAAGGATTAGTAATTATTCACTGGGAAAGAAAAGCATGAAGGTGAAAAATATGTATTTATTTTACATAGTTGAAGATTTTGAGTCATAAATTTTTAACAGATATAATTATTTGAAATTAACATTTAAAATTTAAAAACTGCTTCTCTTAAATATTTTAAATAATTTCTTTACTCCCTCTTTATTTTTTAATTTGAGCTCTCCGTACTAAAATTTTGCTGAGCAAAATTAAACTTTAGTTCAAATGGAATGATCAGAAATTTGGAACATGTGAAATTTGGAACATCTGCATTCAATGAGCTGTTACCCTATTCAGTCAAATTCTAGACTATTAACAGCCAGAGAGATGTTGGTTCACAAATGTGTTGATTAGACGCTTGCAGGACTCTAAGAAGGTGGAGGGGAAAGAAGCAACAGTCTCTCTGGGCCTGAAAAGAAGGTCATTTTCAGACAGTGCTGGGTCCAGTTTTCCAAGAGGAGATCTGGGCTTCAGCAGCCAGCTGCCTCCTTGGAGCAGGTGATCACTGCCCTAAAGCGGAGGCTGTGGTTGTGGCTACTGCAGCTCCTGGGCGGTGGCCGCTCATCCTGAGTCATTTACCATGGTGTCCTCTGCCTGACTTCGGCTTTTGCCCTGACCAGCAAGGCTAACAGAGGATCTACAGGTCTATGTGGAGCAGGAAAGTAGGTGCCTATATCCTCTCTCTCTTTGCTTTCATGCCTGGGGCCCTGTACGGTAGACTGACAATAGGTTAATAGGAGAACAAGCATGCAAATTTATCTGATGTGAATATTTTCACTTTCACATGTCCCAGAGGTGTCACAGAAAAAAAAGTAGAAACCAAACCAAATAAATCTCTCTGTTAGACCTTGGAGTTTACGTACCATCGTAGCGCACAATGATAAGTTTGCGGAGAAGTGACCAAAAGAAGTATTTGTGCTTCTTGGAGCAGCAGATTGTGGGAAGACCAAAATGGGAAGACCAAAATTAAATATAAATATTATTGCAGTAAAGTTCATGTACATACATTTTAGGTTCTATTTATCCCATTGATAACAACTGACCCCTCCTGGGGTTTGGGTGAGGGGATGAGGACATTGTCACAAAGAGAGATGTGGTCTTGCCTTTAGGCAGAAAGTGCAGGGGGTAAACCTTTCCTGTGCCTGCTTGTTTCTCTGTTGCCTTCAACCGAACAACCCCGATGGCAGAGCAGCACATTTTGGTGTCATATTCTGTTCCTCTTTATCTCAAATCTAAACCCCCACGAGGAAAGGATCCTTTTGCCCGTAATCATTTTTCTTCCACCTGCTGGACAAAGATCTCACATCATGGCAGTCACTCTACAAATGAGCTCCAGCATCTCCTCCTCGGGCCAGGATGGTAAGAAGAGAAGGCTCACCTTCTTGAAGGGCCTGTGGTCATGGGATGATCTCAAGTCACACCCCAAGGCACTTCTCTGAGGTGACAGGGGTGGCACTGGTTGCCTGGGAAGTGAAGTGGAAGTTTCTTTGTAGGTACCTTTCAAAGCCCACTAGGATCCAGGGCTCCTAAGCCTAGCTCTTCCCAGGATCAAGGAGACACATCTCATTGGCTTCTCTCCTTTGGCTTGCACCAAAAGTAAGGGTTAAGCCCACAAAGTATGTGCTACCAAACAGACGTTGTTTATGGAATGTTTAAACATATTTCCACTATGTCTTTTATTAACAGTTATTTGTGCTTAAACTTTAAGGTCCAATATTATGAAACACTCAATATGTTATGAAGCACTCAGTATGTTCATTTGTTTTTCTTAATCTAAATAAATGAGTTGGCATTTAAAAAATAAATATGTAGGCTGGATGTGATGGTACATGTCTGCAATCCCAGCATTCCAGAGGCTGAGGCATTCCAGAGGATGGATGAAAGGCCAAGGCTAGCCAGGACTACATAGTGAGACCCTGTCTCAAAACAGACACACACACACACACACACACACACACACACACACACACACACGAGCATGTAATGGTCCTCCTGGGAGGAGCACCATCACTTGAGGGGGAAGTTCTATTCCTGTTGTGAGAGGCCGGCTGCCACCTGGGGGCATCCTTGGTCTGGCATGGGGTAATTGCTCCTACTTAGGCCTGACTTTTGGGGGTGGTTTGTGATGTTGGTGATTATTGTTTAGGACAATAGCTAGAGATTTCTCGTCATCACCTCAGTAGGTCTGGAACTAGATGTTGTAAAAGCTGGGCAGTTAGATTCCCTGCAAATCCTGAAAATTAACTATTCTTTTCTTGGCATCCTCAGTCTTGAAGCCTGGGTGAATTTAGGGCTAATAAACCTTATAATACAGATACTTTGTATGTGGTACTGGGAATTGAACCCAGAGCCTTCACCCTGAGCTATAATCTCCAACCCTTTTTTATTTTTTATTTTGAGACAGGGTCTTGCCATGTTGCCCATGCCAGGTTTGAACTTATGATTCTCCTGCCTCAGCTCCTCTGAGAGAGGTATAACAAGTATATGCCACCATGCCCAGCTCTGACATTTCTTAAGTGATTAACATGCCTATGTATAAATCTGAGTGTGGATCAGACCCAAAGCTTAGAGGCAATAGAAAAATATATAAAATGTATTGACCAAGGTTCGTGGTGTTACCCACATGCCCTTGCTATGTAGCTCGCTTCCCTATTGGGTCAATATTAGCTTACTGGCTATATCTGAAATTTTATTAGTTGAATATAGTTTAACCCATGTTATACCTGCCTCATGATTTTGCCCTATAAAACACCCTTGGAGAGATGACCTTGTCAGGGATCCACTTGGCATCCCTCTGGTCTCTCAGAGCTACTCCTATTGCCCGTTCTTATTCCTACTCTAGAAAGAAAGAGAGAGAGAGAAAATGAAGGCAGAATGCCACACCTTATCCTGCTTTTATTTACCCACTGGGCAGCCTCTAGAAACCTGTTACAGGTAGGCATATTCCCTGCTTTCATGGAACTTAAATAATATGTCCCCACTCAACCTGTTTTCCTATTTTTTAGAATAATATAGAGCGGGACAAGGAGTAGAACCAGGTCAAAAATAAGTGCTAAAGTCTTGCACCAACATTTTGTAATGCAAGTATGAATGGGAGCCCTTAAGGCAACAGTCAGTGATTTGAACAGTAAAAACTGCGATTTAACTCTAACTTTAAGCCAGCTATGAATCAGAACATGCTCTGGTAATATTTTTAATAATTAATGAAGACCTTTTTCACTAGGATTGTTCCCCTTTCCCTCTCCCCTCACTCTCATTTCCTTCATCTTAAAAGGAATAATAATTTAAAAAACCCTCCCAGCAAATAACTAGTAGTTGACATTTTAATTATTGGGTTATTAAAAGCTTTCACAGACCTAGTGATGTATGACAAAACTGCAGCCCCAATAACCTGAGTAGTCACCAGTTTCCATCACAAAACACTCATTATGGCTTTAGCTTGTGTCCCTTCTGCTTACTCAGCCTCAGGCAGCATGAAAGGCTCTGCCCTACTTCCAGGCCTGGTTTGGTTTTTCTGTGGCAGATTCATCACTCACAGAGTAGTTCTCTGCAGCCCAGTAAACTTTCAGATATAGGCTCACTAATGCAGTGCTCTTTCTTACTGTTCCTCTCAGCAAGTGGACAGTCTGATTCTAAAGTTCATATGAGGTACAAAAGGCTGAGACATTCTTAAAGTGGAACTACATAAAGGAAGCTGTATGGTAGGTACAAAGATTTTAACATAAAGCCATAGGAATTAAAGTCACACTGTTAAAACAAGAATAGGAAACAGATCAATGGAACAGAGCACAACCCCTAAAGCAAGCTTGTGTGTGATCATGTGACCCTATGACAAAGGAAGTATTGTACATTAGTGATAAAAATACATGAAAAAAATTAGCGGCGCTAGGTAATTTTGATAGTCATATGTAAAAAGGCAAATCTTGAAACCTGTCTTATACTACCAATAAAAGTCAATTCTAGAGAGAAATTCTAAAAATGAAATGTTTTAAAAATAGCACTTTCATAAGAAGTTATTTCATTATACTGAGTTAGGGAAAGATTTCTTAAACAGATCACAAAATGCAGTAGTTATAAAGGAATTGATTGATAAGTTGGAGTTCACTCAAATTAAGAATTTCTGTTTATCAAAAGAGGAGAGTCACAGATTGGGAGTAGATGTATAAAACACGCATAACAAGCAAAGGGTTCCTATCTAGAATATGGAAATAGCTACTATAAATCAACAGGAAAAAGATGACCTGAGGGGAAAATGGGTAGAAGATCTGACCAGGTAGTTTATGAAAGAAGATATTCAGATGGTGTTTGGCCTCCTTAGCAATCATATAAAAGAAAATTAAAATCACAAAGAGACACCTTCATACATCCTCCAGAATAGTTAATATAAACAAGATTGGCAATTCTATGTGTTGAAACATCAGAGCTCTCGTTTGAATAGAAGCAACTATGAATTTCTCTGATAGAGGTTGTATATTGTATTTGATGTCATGTACTGAATCTGAACATTAATATATACTCAGGTATTTTACTTGTAGATTAACAGACATGGATGTGCATGTGGTATGCACATGAACATGTATCGAATCGTCATTTGTTATAGGAAAAAACTTGAAAAAAATCCAAAGAAGATTTTTGATTTCTAGCTTGCAGGTGGTCACATCTATCCTCAAAACAAGACAAAAAGATAAACTATAAATCAAACTTCTTAAGTTTGTCAGAGAATTGAGGTGACAGGCAAACTGCTGCCCCCGAAATTGGAGAGGCCAGTGAAGGCTTCATGAAAACACTGTGGGAACTAATAAATGAATTCAATAAAATGGCAGGATATAAATTCAATATGTAAAAATTAATCGCATTTCTTTATACTAACAATGAGCTATGCAAAAAAGAAATTTAAAAAAATCCTACTTACAACATAAAAAGTAAAATTCTTAGAATGAATTTATCCAAAAAACATATACACAGAAAACTGTGAAAGAAAAATTGAAGGCACTAATAAATGGAAAAATAGCCCATGTTCATGGATAAGAATTAATACTGTGAAAACATCTATACTACACAAAATGATCTATAGACTCAGTATAATTCCTATCAAAATTATAGTGACAGTTTTTACAGGAATGGAAGAGACAATTCTAAAATTAAAATGAATAACAAAAGACTTTGAGAAACCAAAGCAATGCTGAACACAGGAAACAAAGCTAGAACCATGCCACTATCTGATCCCCAAATTTGTCACAAAACTGTCAGAATCAAAATAATATGGACTGGCATAAAAATAGACACATAGATAAATGGAACAGAATGTTTGTTTGTTTTTTTGGGTTTTTTTTGCGGTACTGGGGATCAAACTCAGGACCCTGCGCTTGCTAGGCAAGCGCTTATTCCACTGAGCTATATCCCCAGCCCCAATGGAACAGAATGGAGAGCACAGAAATAAACCCAAGTATATAAGGTCTTATAGTTTGGTTCCAAAATGTCTCTCAAAAGAACCTGATGTTCCGAGCTGGGGCTTCAGAAGGTGGTGGGATCTCAAGGACTCTGACTTCATCAGTGGGTTCGCCCTTTGGTAGGTTTATGACTTGATGGTGTTACTGGGAGGTGATGGGAACTCGGGAGGTGAGGCCTACTTCAAGAGGAGGGTCATGGGGCATGATTTTGGGGACTCTATCCTGTCTCTGGCCCTGTCCTCTTAAGCTTTCTTGTCCTCTCTACTTTCTGGCTGCCTCACGCATGTCCACCATGATGTCTCTGCCTTGTCAATGGAGCCAGCTGACCGCAGACCTCACATATTCCTCTCCATAGGAAGATTATTATAGCCACATGGAACAATGCTTACCCTGGGTGCTAAGATTAGTAAGCGTGAATCATGTTCTTATTAAAGGATAGTGTTTTTATGAGGAGGCAAACAGGTATTTTTTCCCATTGTTTGAATGTACAAGCAGAGACTTAGTATGCTTTCAGTAACTAAAGCTTTGATGCATATGCTTTCTCTCCTTTGAGTTGCTTTGTGCTGTGCTTTGATGGTGCAGAAAGGAGGTGATGCCTCTGAGCTCTTGTTGAGTGGGACACATGTAGTGAAAGCCTCACACAGAGGGGCTGCTGGGGGTGTGAGTGCATGTGACAAAGTGTTACAGACAGACAAGTTAAAAGGAAGAAAGGTTTTGTAGAGCACTAGCTAAGCTAGGAGAGGTCATTTAGGCCTCCATTTAGCCCTACATACACTCATGTACTCTGCTTCCAAGTGAGCTGTTTCAGAAACTTAGAGCTAAAAGCCCTTAAGACTCCTTCCTTAACAAGCACAATCATGATGCCACGATGACACAGCCTGATGCTGGACATCATAGAAAGTCACCTCTCCAGACTTCAAAGAAAACAAAGACCAGCCAGCCCTACTCTGTTCTCCTAGACTCTTTCCCAGGTAAGTTGATCTATTATCCCATCAGCCTCCAGGTCCCGTAAAGGATGCCTGGCTTTTTCCAGCTGGGCGCTGAGGGGGCCACTCCCTCTTGCAGCCCATGGTTCTCCCTTTAGAAAAGCCCTGGGCCTGTTCCCTCTCACAGACCTCCCTTGGCCCTGCCCTGTGCATTGCAGGATTTCACTAAACTTTCTTCTCTGCTCTTCCCTTTGGGCTTGGTAAATTCTTTCATGGCCCACATTATTAGCCTCTGCACAGCCATCTCACATGGCAGGTTGGTTCTGGTTCTAGGTTCCAGAGATTCCAGCGCATGGTCTCTTGACCCCTTCGCTTTGCCTCTTGTGATGGCAAATACACACATAGTAGGGACAGCATTTAGCAGAGGGGTATCTTACCTCACTGTGAATGGAAGCAAAGAGAGACAGGGAGCAGCCAGGCGCCCAAACCCCTTCCAGGGCAGGGTTCCTAGTGACCTCGCTTACTCTTACTCGGCTCCATCTCTGACAGGGTCCACCACCTCCCAGGGGCACTAGACACTGGTGCCCAGACTTGGCACATTGGCAGTGGGGACGTTTGTGATCTAAACCATAACAGCAGGGTGCATTTTCCTCTGTCTGCTGTTGGTTTAGTTTTTATTATTTTTGAAGGTAAAATTTTGTGTCCAAAGAATAAGTTCTGGAGCTACCTCCAAGGATGCTGATGAATGTTTGATTCCCAAGTGCTCCTGGGTATGTGATGAAACTCCTTAGCAGATATCCAAATCCGGATTTCTGGGTTACATCACTTCACAGGGACTGGGTCCATAATCCCCAGTGAAGGTGATTGCTCTGTTTGAAAGGTTTCTCTTGGAAGACATGGGTGTGTTATTACTTATATCAGTTTAAAAACAAAAAACAATGCATTTCCAGGTTTCTGTTTTCAGGGTTTTAAAAATAAGATGGATATTTTCTCTCTTTCTTTGGTACTAGGAATTGAACTCAGGACCTTACAACTTGCCAGGCAGGCGCTTGTACCACTGAGCTCTATCCCCAGCCCCACCTGGGTATTTTCAAGTGGGCAATTCAAAGTGTTCGGGAAGTACTGATGATGCAGCCATAAGGGTGGAATAGGACACACAATTCATTTGTTAAAGACAGTTTTCCCTCTCAAGAGATGTTTTGTTTCGTGTATTTATTTTAAAACCCACCGTGCCATTTAGAGTGTGATAGTTCTGACATCCTGAAGATAATGGTACAAGCACCCTGTTCTGTGCCTCACTGAACTCATCCGATGTCACGCGACAGAAAGCGCCCGCACCGTGGGCCGCACACAGCTGGGCTGTCTCTGCATCACAGCTCAAGAGAGCCGAGGAGACCGCCCGCTGCTTGCCTTGCACCATCATCCCTCACAATCACACGATCCAGCTGCGCTTTCACCCTGGGTTTCTGTTAAATACAAAATTCTAGGACGGAAAGCAGCTGCCACCCAGAATCTTTCCAGGGCCTCTGGGCGGCCACCTGGGAGGACGGAGCCGATGACCTGATACTCTGGGGAGGACTCGACACTGCTGGGTCTGCGGGAAGAGGGGCGGGAGGCTGGTGACTCCGGGACTTCCCAGAGCTCATGCTGATTCTCTGCAACAGCTCCTCCTGCAGGGCTGTGACATTACTCAGAAGAGCGGGCAAGGCATTTATGTGTCACCTGCCTGAAACTGCTTGGAGGTTGCCTTCTGGGATTTAGTTTTTTCTTTCTCCGTTACTTTGTAACTGACTTCACCTTTCCCTTCCCTTCCCTGCCAATCACTGCTTTTTGGGGGGATAATTTCAGAAAAGAGACTGTGGTGGTTTTCTCCAAAAGCGCTACAATTTTTTTCTACTCTTCGAAGAAAAAGTGATTTTTTTTTCACCTCTTGACCACCATCCCTTCCCTTTCTCAGTTCTTGTTCACTTCTTGAAAGTATTTCCTTTTTCTTTTTTTTAAGAGTAGGAAAATTTATTGGGGAAAAGGAGTGGGGAATAGAAACACCTCCTGAGAGACTAGAGGGGGTTCCAACGGGTTCTTCCTGCTTTCTGTGTTCGCTCTGTCTTCATTTTTGTTGTATTTTACATTTCAGTTCAGCCACTTTGGTGAATGAACTTTCACCAAAGTGTGAGGAGTGGGTACAAGGGCCCCGAGGGTACACAGCAGACTGTGTGCTTGAAAAGCTCAGGCTGCCGAATTACACTGCAATGAACAAAGCTCTTGGCTGCCAGCCCTGAGCCTCAGCAGCCCTTCCGGAGGCACCGCAGGTTGCCTGCAGTGGGGGAGTCAGACGGTGCTGCACCCCTCGTCACCATCTTTGTCCCCTTCCTGCCTCCCAGCACCATTGAGTGGAGAGACCTCTTGCAAGAGACATGCCCTCTTGCCACAGGAAGTTTGTTAGTGAGCTCTGGCAAACATCTGCTTCCCTGGACTTCCTGTGAATCTCACAGTTGCAGATGTAGAGAAACTTAAGCATTTATCAAACATGACTTTCACTTTTAGAAATGTTCCTTGTTTTAGTTCATTCTTTTTAGTTGAAAAAGAATGTTTAGCATTGCTTGGCTCCTCCACAGGTCCATAGCATGGCAGGTCCTCTTGGATTCCTGCTCCCTGTGTAACCTGGCAGCTCTGGGGCATGATTCTCAAGTCTCTTTCTTCTCCCACTGTCCAACGGGGGAGGAGTTGCTGCATGCCAGAGCCCCAGAGCAAATCTATTTCCAGCTCCCGAGCACAGCCAGAGACCTCTCAGAGTGACGCATTGCTCATTTCCTCCCATGCTAAGCAGACCCAGCGCAGGCTTCATCTGCCCGTCTCTGCTGGCCAGCGCTGCAAAGGGAAGGCCTGGTCCCTGCTACCGAGCCTGCCGGCTGCCTCCCTGGGCAGCTCTCCTCAACTGTGTGCAGCCTCTGCGCTCCAGGACCCCAGCGGTCGGTCCCTGAGCCACTGCAGAGCAGGAGCAGTAGCATTTCTGGTGGTTCCTTGTGGGCCCTGACCCTTCCTGCAGCTCAGCAACATGCTCCTCAACTGTGTCAGTGAATTCTGCTTTGTATACTTAATGGGGTAGCCATGCGAAAACATGGTTCACATGTTTAGGAAGGGGCCACAGTGAAAAATTTTAAATGATTGTCCCAATCTCCTTCTCCTGTTTTGCTGGCTGAGGATTGAACCCAGTGGCATTCTATCATTGAGCTACGTCCCCAGCTCATGGATGTATGTATAATGAAGGTGTGTATGTTTTGAGATAGATTCTCACTAAATTGCCCAGGCTGGCCTCGAATTTGTGATCCTCTTGCCTCAGCCTTATGAGTAGCCAGGATTATAGGCATGCACCATCCTTAATTATTATTATAAAGCCAGATGAAACAAATGACCAATATATGCCATATATATGATGAACAAATTAGTAAAAAAGAAATCATAGTAGTAAAATATCAAGAGTAGGTAGTTTAAAAAGAAATATAAAGTCTAATAAAAACATTAAAAAGATTTTTAAACTTTATTAGTCATCAACTGTCATATTGACAGATATGGAAAATCTCATAGTATCCCACATCAGTAAGGCACTGGGACAGGTGCCTTCTCACAGGCTGGTGGTGGAGCATTCACAGGGCCTGTGTGAGGCTGTGTGGCCCTGCATGATGACAGCTTAGACCACACCCGCCTATTCTCCACCTGACAATTTCCCACTTGCTAACTCAGCCTAACCTAACTGAGCAAACCCTAAAGGAGAGCGGCCCGGGCTGTGCAGGGCATCATTTAGTTCTCTTGACCATCTGTGGAGAGCCGCTCTGCCTCCCCTTTGCTCTGAGGTGTTGCTCACAGGAGTTGGGGCTCACACTTAGCTTCAAAGTAAGTGCGCCACCCTGAGAGTGACTGCAAGGATACTTCTGCTCTGCATCTGGATCGTGTGAATGACAGAGAGGACCACTGTTCCTTCTCCTGAAGCAAATTGTTACCATCTTGCCGTGGCTGCTGTGGCAAGGTGTGCACTGTGTGACCTGCATGTAGCCTTTACCCAGAGCAAGTGTCCCTGCCACTCTGCCCAGCACCAGCAGGCATAGGCACTGGGTGGGCCCAGGGCACCCATCTCTCTCCTCAGCCACATTCATGGGAGCTTCCAGTTCCCAGGAACAACAGCTGGTCCCATCCTCCTTCCCTCCATTTAGAGCTTGGACCTGCAGCCCGTGTCCACCTGGGGATTCCAAGTGACCACCTCTGTCACAATTCGTGGTTCCTACTCATGCAAGTGTGTGCCACACACAGTAGTTGTGTTGTGCACTTTTTTACCCAAGAGGCAACATGTGAGCCATCCTGGTGGCACATGCTTGAGGTCATATCTCCTCTGCAGGCTGAAGCTGGAAGTCAGGAGTTCAAGGCCAGCTTGGGTGACACAGTGAGACCGCGTCTCCAAAAAGAAAACGGGCAGCATTTGGAATTAGAAATCCATTTACATACACTTTGCATTAATTTACATATCAACCTCTTGTCGCTTACTCTAATACTCTTCTGTGAATTCAGTGATTTTGTGCAGCTAAGCACTTTTGTAGCCCAACCTGGCATTAAGGGAATTACATACATGAAGTGCTGAATAGATTCCTAAAGTCATAATCATGTCATTGTAAAGCAGCGCCGGCCTTTCATTGATGCAGCTGGCAACTGCTGCGTCTTAGCCCTACGCCTTTGTGCTGGAATGATATCTCAATTAACAAATTCCAAGGAAATGGTCCTAATAAGTGCTGGGTTCACCAGCCCCCTCCTCCAAGAAGAAAAAGAAGCTACTATTTACTTTCCGTCTTTCATTTTAAAGGCACTGTGCTAATGCTGCTGCTGTATTATTCCACATTTATTTCTCTATTTGATGAGAAACCTGTACAGTTGGCCAGTGAAAGGAACAGCACACAGCAAGGGGCATGACAAAGGCTACAAGAAGGTTGCCCCAAGGTTCTGCAGCACACAACCTGTGTAAGGTTCGCCCCTATCTCTGAGATCACCTTTTCTTCCTTGTCTGCTTGGTTATCTTTATCCTGGAATGACTGTATTTCATCCCAACCGCCACTGAGAATAGAAAAGCCAGGGAAGGCAGCATCCAAACCTTCATCACCACTCACCTCGTGTCTGTTGGGGACCACTATGAAGTGGCTCTGAGCAGGATTTAATATTGACCAATTGGCTTTTCGTATTTACTTGGGAGTTGTCCGAAGCTTAGGCACCTTGTCTGCAGATAGGCAGCTAATTCATAGTAAATGAACCTCTGTGAGTCACTGGTCACTGCTGAGGCTTGTATTGGCCTGTGACACTGTGATGCCTCAAGGACAAGGTGACCACAGCTGAGGATGCCTGGCTCCTACCCCTATTAACTTCAAGGAGAGTATGGCTGCAGGCATCTCAGCCCTGCTGTGAAGGCCTTCCTGGACATAACAACGTTCTCCTAAATTAACATAATAGTACCTGGAGGAGTCCTTGAAAGGATTCCCAAGTCCTGCCCAGATTCCTGCCCAGATTCCTGCATTTTCTTCAGTATTCCCCTTCCTTTATTTGTAAACCTAATAAATCTTTGGCTAATTCAGAGAATATAGAATCTGGAAAAGAATTAGTCCCCCCTGGAATCCTGAAATCATATCCCATTGTCTTATTTTTTTATTTACGCCTTTGTCGGTCCACTCACTTGGGAGATTGCCCAAGGGCCTGATCAGCCTGCAATAACTTAGGGTTTTTTAACCCGGTTTTCTATAGTGTCCATCCCCACTCTATGGGTTCTGCCAGACACTGGTACTGTTCTGGGCTTTCCTGAGCTATCTCCCTGACCACCTGTTTGTAGTGCTGACTTTCAGTAGCCCTTGGGGGAATTTTACTGCCTTCAGCCTGGGGATGGTGTTGTTCTCAAGTGGTACAGAGTCCTTGACATTCATGTTATTCTTTATTGTCATCTAAAAACACCTATCTTTATAGATTGGAAAGTAGCTAAACATATGTCCCTTTTATTTTTGTTACTGTTAATCCACTTACTAGATTTCAATATGCACCACCATTAATAAACCACCCTTTTCCTTGAATTGTGGGAGAATACATTAGGAGAATTCTCCCTATTTTTTTCCCTGTAGATGCTAGACAGTGTTTCCGTTTGAACAGGCCCCTTCCTCCCTGCCTACCCTCATCCCACTGTGGGCTCAGTCACTGGAGAACCAGGGTGGAGAGACTGTAGCCTGGGCCCGCAGAGCCATACAGCTGTCCCATGTGTTTTGAGCAAAGACGAGATAAAGGCAGCCTGTGTTTCTGTCTGTTTTTAATATCAGAATCGGCCTCCTTGTTGGCACTGTTGTGTCCTGGAAGATGAGTAGCTTGAGGGCCAGGAGCCCCTGCTTCTAGCTGAGATCCATTCCCGGAGCCCACACGACCACAGCATCTTCTTTTCTTCCATTTCCACTGAGGACCCTCCCGCCTCCAAAGTGCATCGCATCGGCAGCTCTCATGTGTGGCTTGAGAGTTGGAACCACTGTAGGCGACAGTGTGCGTGGTGTCCTGATGCTTCCTATCTTACCCTGTTGGTTTTCAAGATACTACGGGACATATGGAGAATGGAATCCCTCAGTAGAAGAACAGCTTAGGACCCATTATCATGACAAACACCTTTTCCACTGGAGACAAGGGGCCTGGAATCTTTGGCTGCGGAAGGGATCGCAATCCTGGAAACATTTGCTTCCTGCAGATGAGCATGTTTTATATAAATCCAACACATCAACGAAACAGGTGAAGTAGCTCATTAAACTAACAGTCTCACAAAGTAAAATGGTGAAATCTATACAAATATGTATCTATATGCACATATATACTGTGGACATATTTATATGTATTTATATATTCCCAAAACCAAGCAGAAGTTGGGGAGAGGGAGACTACCTGTGAATGATGGGATTTAGAACAGATTATGCATGCAGGTTTGAAAGTTTTGCTTCAAAGCACTTCACATTCTATGCGTAGGCCAGGCAGACAGAAAATTCCATTTTATTTGTGACCCCAAAGCATATATTTGGGAGCTGGCAGAGTAGATAGAAACTTAGAGGAGAAATTCTGAAAGAGAAGGAGCCACAAAAAGGCAAATCAAAATATATACATAAATTCCTTCAAGTAATGGGTGGATTTTTGAATTAGACATACAGAGTAGCCCTCAGGTGTCCTCCAGAAACCCAGCATCGGAAGCCCCGGGAATTAGATGAGAATTTCAGCTGTCCCCTCTGTGGGGGAAAGAGGGTGATCATTGTTTGAATCCATCTGAGTTTACTCTCTGCTAGAAAGATATCAACGTTCTTCCAAGGAATACAATGGCATGCGGAATTTCTGTAAATGTCATTAATAGTTTCTAGTACACAATAAGCAATCACAAGATGTTTGAAGACGCAAGGGTATTTAACCCATACACAAGAAAAAGCAGGCAATAGAAAGTGACCTTTAACATAAACAATTAGCAGACAAGAATTACTTATTTATAGTACTGAGGATGGAGCCCAGATCATTCACACGGAGCTACATTCCCAGCCCTTTAAATTTATTTTTATTTTGAGACAGGATCTTGCTAAGTCACTAAGTTGCCCAGGCTGGGCTTGAACTTATGACCCTCTGGCCTCAGCTTCCACCATACCTGGAGAGCAGACAAGGAATTGAAAGATGCTATTATTATACACATGTTCACGGACAAAAGAAAAATATTTTCATAGTAAATGAACACATATGAAAAGCTCAACAAAGAAACAGATATTCTGAAAAAGAAAAATTGATTTTTTTAACATCAGCCAATTGGAAACAGTAGAAGAAAGAAAAATTTACAGCAGTAGAAGTTCTCTGATCTGAAGACAAAGCTGAAAAATGTCAGCCGAGAAATGGACAAAGCCTTGGCTACCTGAGGGATGATAGCCCCAGGGACAGGGGAAGAGATGGAGAAAGGACATGGGACAGAAAAATCAATCAGCAACTGATAGTTTAAATTTCCCAAATTTGGTAGAAAAGCTGTGTTTTAGATACAAGAAAGTGGAGCACCCTCCTCCCAGTCGCTACCAATTAGGCCATATCTGGGCACATCAAAGTCAAATTTTTAAAGCTCTGGAACAGTGGCGGCGAACCATGCACCTGGGATGTGGTGGACACCCAGAGCCTCTCGGCAGTGAGCCCAGTGCCCCAGCCTGGCCCCGGCAGCTGAGCACTCAGGGCCAGTCACAGTGCTGGCACTCAGTAACGGGTAAGTGGGTTTGGGTCAGTGTTTGGGCCCTCAGTCTCTAAAAGTCCTGCCGCTCTCCCTGCTCCATCAGGAGAGGATGGTCTCAACATCATCTGGGAAAAACCACACATTGTAAACAGAAAGTATAAGAATGATGAGTGACAGTCCATCAAAACAATACAGGTAAATGAGCAGAGGAATGAGACCTTTAAACTGCACAAACAAAAAAATGTCACCATGGTATTTAAAAAATTGAATGACTGTTTAAAAAAATTTTTTAAAAATCTTTTAGAGACAGGGTCTCACTATGCAGTTCAGGCTGGCCTTGAGCTCACTTTGTAGCCCTGGCTGGCCTTGTACTAGAAACAATCCTTCTGCTTCAGCCTCCCAAGTGCTAGGATTATAGGTATGCACCACCGCATCCGGCATAAATTTTGAAAATTGCAGTAAAACATACATTGCCATGAATCCCTTTCGAACCTCCCCCTGCACCTTCAAACACACTTGCCACTTTCTGAAGCAGGTCTGTTTTGTGAGTGGCTTTGGTTGCAGTGTCTTGGCTGCCCCAGTGTCCTGAATCCATTGAAATGTGCACCTTCTATAGCCTCTTTAACTTAGGGGAGAGCCAAAGTCACACAGCGCCAGACCCAGCGAGAGGTGGAGGAGCACATGACGCCATGTTTTTACAAACTGCCTTTATACCTTATAAAACACAGAAGAGGACTTCTAGAACTCCTTACAAAGTGGCAAGAGTTATGGGATAATTGTGATCAAAATGAAGAACAATATTTTGAGAGGAATTAATGGCAAAGTGTCTTTTACTGTAATAAATTTTAAAAATTTAAATATGTACCACGTGTTTTGATCATACTTCACATATTCAGCAGAAATCTTCAAAAATGAAGCAGAAGCCACAGTGAGATACCACACATTTTTAGAGAGGCCAACATAAAAAGTAAAATTGAAAGTATCAAGTGCTGGTGGGCACTTGGAACAACTTAACTGGAAATCAAAAATGGTACAATGACTTTGGAAAACAGTTTAGCAGTTTCTCATAAAGCTGCTATAAGACCCAGAGTGCCAGATCTAGGTATTTACTGAATGGAACTGAAAACCAATAGTTAAAGAAAAGCCCATGCATGCATGTATGTTTGTGGTTACTTTATTAATAATAGCCCAAAGTTGGAAATAATCCAGGTGTCTTTCAATAGTTGAACAAATAAAATCTGTGGCTTATCCAATACAAATAGAATACTACTCGGCAATAAAATGCTACAAAATACTGGTTCACCTAATACCAAGAATATGTTTTAAATGCATTTGTATACATGAAGGAAGTGAGATCCAAAAACTCTGAAGAATAGCATGATTCCATTTTATGACACGTAGAAAGGGCAAAGCTGTAGCTTTAGAAAATGATCAGCAGCTACCATGCGTGAGAGAACTCAGAGTAACACAACTGCGACTAGATTGGGAATCGCTATACTTACCAAACCTATAGAACCATATACCATGAGTGAATTTGCAATTGAATTTTAATGCCTGCAGGTTAAAAACAAACCAAGCATGGTGTTCCTGAGACTTGCCTCACTATCCCAGAGTGCAGGCCTCACTGCCCAGTTTCCCCATTGTCACTCTGCTCACAACTCTGTGCTTCCTCCCGGGATCCTCTAGCTTGTCTCCTCTTTCTAGGAATCGTGAGCAACAAACTAGATTTTCTGGGTAACCTGGAAGTCATCCCCTGATTTGTTGACCCTATTAGATCTCAGAGTTTCTATTACGGTAATATATTTTTAAACAGTTGACATGGTAAGTAGGACATTTTGGGCTCAAACTGCCATGACATGCCCCTGGAACTGCTGCGATTTGCTCCTACACTTTGGTATCCTGACTGACACCACCAGTTGGCATTTGGGAGAGCCTGACAGGATGGCACCATCTGCTGGTCCCTGCCTCCTGTCTGGGCAGCCCGGCTTACTGCTGGTTCTCAACTCCAGTTCAGAACCTGGAAGCTGAGTTCTCCCTGAGTTCTAGCTGGAGCTGACTACTTGCTTCGATGCGGTGATGTGTGAAGTTTACAAAAGGCTGTTATGGTTGATACATGGTGTCAACTTGGGGAGTCTAGAGGTTTGGCTGAGTGACTCAGCAGTTCTGCAACTTGGGATGAAAAAGACATGCCCTCACCCTTTGGCACAGTTGTTCATTGTGTCAATTTGAGAAGTTTAGAATGTTAGCTATGTGACTCAGCAGGGAGCCAGGGTGCTTACTTAGTATTCATCCTGAGCCTGTGCAAGAGGAAGCTATGGAGGTGGTGTGGGTGTAGAAGACGCCCCCCCGCAGGGCAGGTAGATTGCGTAATAAAAGGGAATTAGGAAAGGATGGCTGCTGGTTCTTCCAAGGAGCTCCAGCCTTGGCCTTCAGCTTGGTCATCTACTGGCTTCTGGTGCAGACTGTTCAGCTTCCACCTGGGACTCTTCAGTCTTCTGGTCTAGGTTCTCTGGCCTTGGTTGTAGATTCTTCAGCATTCTGTCGCAGACCCTTCAGCCTCCTCAGGAGGCTGATGTGGACTTGCTCGGAAAATACACTGAACTTCAGGCCTGGGGCTGGGCTCTTCCATCTCCAGCATGCAGACATCCTTTGCACGCTTCCTCATCCAACTCCGTGGCTGACCATTGTAAGCCAAACTTGTAATTTCTTGCACACTTGTGTATCTTGTGTTATATCTATTTCTCTAGTAAACCCTGACTGGTACAGAGTCCTTTGAAGGAAAGAAGGGGTGACTTTCCCCCACGTCCCATGGGGCAGGCTTCATTGGTGCTGTGGTTGAATGTTTGTCTCCATCAAAACTCATATTGAAACTTCAACCTCAAACTCCTATGGCAGTGGTATTTGGAGCGGGGAGGTGACTAGGAGTAGAGATTGTGAGGGCCGGGCCTCACAATGGGATTAGTGGCTTTATAAGATGCGGAGGAGAGGTGGGAGTCAGCACCTGCTCTGACTCATCACTTGGTGCTGCCCCTATCTGGATGTCATCCAAGTGTGGCCTCCAAAGATCCACGCATTGGGAGCTTGGTCCTCAGTGTGGCCGTGTTCAGAGGTGGTGGTCCTTGTGAGAAGGGCCCAGGAGGTCATGAGGCCCCAGGTCGAGTGTCCCTTGGAAGGGATGAGCAGTTTTCCAAAGATCCCAGGGCCTCTCTGGATTTCTCTCACCTTGTGATTCCTCCTTTCACATGCACCTCCACCAGGACACTGTCTGCCATAGTCTCCACCAGAGTCCAGCGAATGCCCTCAAGATGTGTTTGGACCTCAAAGTAAATATACTCTATGCCTGAAAGTTACCAGATGTGGATGTTTTATGGAAAATGGATGTAATCAACACTGGAGCTCAAACTACAGTTTTAGAGGAATCTACTAAATTTAATTTAATAAACTTCATATAGAGGAATCTACTAATATATATATATTATATATACATATATATATACATATATATATAGAGAGAGAGAGAGAGAGAGGACTACTAAATTTAATATAGAGGAATCTGCTAAATTTAATTTAATAATGCTCCCTATAATCTTCAAATATAAGTAAGTACAAAATACAGGAAAAAACCATTATGGCTCATTTTAATCATAGCCTGGCCTATGCCTCTCATAATTACAATATCTGTAGCACTAAAATATTGCACATTGGGCAATACATAAGAAATTTAATTCAGCAAGTAAGAAATTCAAATGAAGTCTTTGGCATTTACAACTTGACTTGCTAAGTGTGCCCCACAGATTCTCAGTTGAAATAGTTGATAGGGCCTAATATAAGTTAAAACAAGGCTTTTGATGATTTGTTGGGGACCACTACAAAGTGGCTCTGAGCAGGATTTAATATTAACCAATTGGCTTTTCACATTTACTTGGGAGTAGTCTGAGTCTTAGGCACCTTGTCTGTAGATGGGCAGCTGATTCATAGTAAATGAACCTTTATGAGTCACTGGTCACTGATGAGGCCTGTATTGGCCTGTAATGCTGTGACACCTCAAGGACAAAGTGACCACAGCTGAGGGCATCTGGCTCTTTCCCCTATTAACTTCAAAGAAACTATGGCTGCAGGCATCTCAGCCCTGCTGTGAAGGCCTTCCTGGAGATAACATAGTTCTCCTAAATTAACATAATATTACTTGGAGGAGGCCTTGAAAGGATTCTTAAGTCCTGCCCAGATTCCTGCATTTTCTTCAGTATTTCCCCTCCCTTATTTGTAAACCTAATAAAAACGGGTGACCCAGAAAAATCTTTGGCTAATTCAGAGAATATAGAAGCTGGAAAAGAATTAGTCCCTCCTGGAAGCACTGAAATCATATTGCATTGTCTCAGTTTTTATTTACACCTTTGTCTGTCCACTAGCTTGGGAGATTGTGGACCTGATCAGCCTGCAATAACTTAGGGTTTTTTAACCCAGTCTTCTATAATTATTAAAGCTCATCATATAAGATGTAATTAATAGAGACCATTATTCCCACTGCTTATCCCTGTTCTTAACTTTGTAGCTCTTAAACCTAGAAAGAAAGAAAGAAAGAAAGAAAGAAAGAAAGAAAGAAAGAAAGAGGGAGGAAGGGAGGGAAGAAGGAGTGAAGGAGGGAGGAAGGAAGACAGAAAGAAGGAAGGAGGAAGGAAGGAAGGAAGAAAGAAAAAGAAATGACATCTCTGAGTGCAGCACTACATCTTTTTTTTTTTTTTTATTGTTTCCCCGAGGGGGGTGCACCGTTCCTGGAGGTACTGCAATACCAGGTCGATGCGTGGAGTGGACGGAGCAAGCTCCTATTCCATCTCCCAGCTCCAAAAATCCATTTAATATATTGTCCTCGGATAGAGGACGTATCAGATATTAAACTGATAAGAACAGATACTACACTTGATCTTAGCCAAAAGGCCGAGAAG